>WUAM01000089.1:4065468-4154875 GCA_024336885.1 Actenoides hombroni
AGAGCAACTCCACCACCTCGCCTTGTCAGCCTATCCTTCCTGAAAAGGACATAGCCATCCATGACAGTGTTCCAGTCATGTGAGCTGTCCCACCATGTCTCAGTGATAGCAACGAGATCAGGGTCCTGAGATCGCACACAGATCTCTAGTTCATCCTGTTTGTTCCCCATACTGTGTACACTGGTGTACAGGCATTTTAGCGAGTTGGCAATGTCATATTTTTCAATCTCACAGAATATATTTATTATTAGAGGAAAGCATAATCTTGGTGTTAGATACTTGAAATGACTCAGCTGTTGTGTGACCAGATGAATAAAAGTATATTTTCATAGTGTTCTTACCCATGCATTTTAATCTGAACACCTAGAGGCACTCAGAGTAAACTTTTACTGCACTGTAGAGATTATGTTTTATAGAAACATTGTTACTACGTCCTCATACAAGCAGAGCTTTCCTTTCCCATTCCTTTAGGTTCAGATTCATCCTTTGTACCCTGATTCCAAGAAGTGACCCGTGCCAGATGCTGCTGAACAAGGACTGAAGAATTTTAAAGTATGCTAGACAAGAGGAAAGCTTTTTGCCAGTGTTAGTTTGAAGCACTAATTGGCCTAAATTCTGAAGCATGTGAGGGGAGAGAAGGGGAGAGGTTGTACTTTCATAAATTCCTCTTAACACGGATCTGAAATGGTGATTTTTTGTTTTCCATATAAATGCAGATTTAATTTCTGTCCTATTAAAAATGATAATGAAAAAAATAATTGTGAACCAAAGGTTTAGGTCTTTAAGAAGACAGAAAAATCTGTCTGGTGAGTGCTAGGGGAAACTGGACTGCAGCTAATTTTGAGTGATCAGTGCCCAGTTACCCTGATCCTCTTTCCTAAAGCTTCCCTGAGTGTTCCTCATATGGGAGTATCTGTTTTCTATGTGGTAACTGTTATTGCCTGGGCCTGAGGAAGTTTAGCAAATTAATTCAATTGCTCTATTTTATTTGCTATATTTCTGTTTTTAAAGCAAAACAGTCTGTATTTCAAAATTCCTTTGTAATCTCTTCAAGTGCCTCAAAGTCTGTATTAACATGCCAATTCAATTACAGTATAATTAGCCAGAACTGTTACTTGTTGAAATCCTGTCAACAAAAATAACTCACTCTTCCCCTTCAGATTACTCCGGCAACTCCATCTTCTTGACAAGGATTTTGAAAGAGAGACCACCTTCCCTGGCTCCTTTCAGACTGAAGGCAGAGAATGAAACACAGATGTGTTAACCATTATAAACCAAGGAATAGTGGAAAATGGTGGGGAAAAAGGAGGACAAAGCTGTCCTGACTAATGCATGGCTGCTCTTCCAGGGCAGGAAGGGACCCTTGGGTAGACTGGCCCCTGCTTTTCCTGGTGTAACACTGCAGGCTGCCACTGCTTTCCCTGATTTACACCAGCCCGGACAGAAGGAGGCCCACTCCTGGGAAGCTTTATCTGCAATTCATTTAGAAAAGAGGCAGGTCCTCTCCTTTGACCTAATTGAAAACAGGCGGCCTCCTCCTAACTGTGCACTCTAACCAGTCTGTGTGCATTAAAAGAGGAAATTGGAGAGGAATGGGATTCTGAGTTGTCATTAATTTCCTGCACTTGAAGGTCCATACATTGGAAATGATGGCTGTTTATGTATGTCATTCGCATTGTTTTGCTCCTATATGTAGAAACTTGACCTCAGATAAAATACAAGCATTGGGAATTTTTTTTCTGCTCTAATTCTAGGCAAGTATGTAGACGCATGCTGTTTTTCCAAAAGGCACTTCAAATCCTGGTGTTATATATATATTTTTTTTAATATTAAAAAAACCCTCATAATGCCAAAAGATGACTGCAGAGTTAATTGCTCATAATTTTGCTCCTTTTCCATGTTTGTTTCTGTCCACTTGCAAGAACCCTTCGAGAAAGAGGTCTGTTTTGATTAAAATATTGCAAAGGTGAAGCAGAAAGTGGCTGCTTGGGGACACTGTGTTCCTCTGGAAATGGTGATCAAGGACACCTGGAGACCCAGCAAAGTAGGGTGAGAAAGCCCTGTAGACACAGCCAGCCTCTGTTGCAGTGGTGTTGTGTGATCTTGGGGGGAGAGCAGAATGTCTCACCGAGTCTAGAGAGCATCTGGCAAGTTATGAAAATCAGACACCAGAAGCAGGAGTGGGCCTCACCCCACCAGCTGCCACTCCTTGTCTGGGAAAGATATCAGGGACTGGTGGCTGCCCTCAAACCCAGGATGAGCGAGGGCTCTTGGTGTCTCACCATGTTCCAGCAAGTGTTTCAGTGTTGCTTCTGCTTTTGTATCTGTTGGTGGGACAACCCTGTCTACACCTTCTGCACACTTCCAAGGGCCTTTTCAAGCAGGGGCTGTATCAGGCTTATGCCAGCTATCTCAGAAGAAGACACCTTGATGTTTCTGTTGGTGGTCCACTTGAAAACACCTTTAAGGAGATGAAGGCTTTATTGTCCTTGCACTGTGAACACATCGTCACAGCTTCTCTGCTTTTACCTTGTTCTCTTTTAAAAATATCTTGCTATACTGTTACTTCTCTTTCTTTGTTCAAACTCGGGGCATTTGTACCCCCTTGAGTACATATGTAAAATGCTGATCTGCTTAATTTGTCCTCTAACTCCTTTAAAACAAATCAGTGCTCAGTTTAAGTCTGCAAGGGTCTTAAACATCATTTAGTTTGACCTTGAACATTACAGCATTGGATAACTGGCTCCATTCAACCTAAGACCTTCAGAATTTTCAAGACCAAGATGGTTTTGGTACAGCCAGTCTGGATACACTCAAGGGTAGCTGAGCCCTAGCAGCCCCTGTGCACAGCCTCACGTCACAGAGTCTGGTGTATGGAGTCCATACAGGGTCTGCATGTATCCCTTCCAGCAGCCTGTGGGCCCTCCTGCTGCATTTCCCATTTTTCCACTGTGGAAGGCACCAGAGCTGGGTGTAGCATATGGAGCTAAGCTGTGTTTGTTTATATACCTACGCATTAAAAACTGTGATTTGGAACCCAGCTGTCATGATTTCCTCATGCTACTTATGAGAAAGTCTTCCTTGACAGTGTGCTATTAACTGTTATCAAGGCTGAACGAAAAATAAATTTACAACTTGTATATAGGCATTGCATGCACCTGATTTAAAGAGATGACAGCATGTCCTGTCGTGGAGACTTAAACACACAGCTGGATAAAGATATCCAGCTTTACCAAATTCCTCCTAGTCACGGCTAGTACAGGAAAGAAAGAAGGCTGAAAAAGAAGAGGTTGGACTGACAGGGAAAGCTTTCTGCAGCAACTCCAGCCTGAACTTGTATGTACTTACTTCAGTAGGTGAATATCCAGTAGAAAAGCTGACTTTTTTCCAAAGCTGTTTCTAAAAATATTTGGTCCAGATCTCTTCTGTCTACAACTTAAAACCTCCAACAAATAGCCAACAGGGTGGGGATCAAAAATCCCCTCTTCAGTCAGCAGCTCTAGGAGGTTTACATCTTACAAAGTTATATGTGCTCTGAATACAGAGTAACATTAAAGTAATACAAAACCAGCAATAACGCTTCTAGATAGTATTTTAAGTCTGCATTTGTTTTTTCAATATTGCTGTACCTATATATGTCTCAGTCCTGGAAACTCTCAGTCAAATAACCTAGAGTCATTTGAAAGCCACCATAGGATTTGGAATCTTGAGTGTGTATATCTGGTCATATATTGAACATGCTTAAGAAGAAATAGAAATTACTTCTAATTGCAATCAGACAACTGTACATACCAAAGTCACTGCAATATGCTAAGGGGTATGCTAATGTCCTCCAGTGTATGCTAATGCTGTGACACCAAGATGGAAAGAAAGACAGAATTTTTTTAACTGGGAGGCAAAGCACAAAAGATGAAACTCTAAACTTCACTGAAGGCAGCAGAAATTTGAAATCCAGCCTCTTGCCCAGTCTCACCCTGCCCCACCATGTATCAGTTGGGCCCCAGAAGCTGTGTCTCTGCTGAAGCTTTCTCCTGGTTTTCTGCTCTAAGTGGTGTGTACAGGGGCTCCCAGCTACATGAAAGCTCTGCTACGATGATGGAGGTCATCTTACAGCTCCTTTCACAGTCTTCGCTGTAGTGTCTCTTCCAGGATTTTATTCACCAAGCAAAGCGGTTTTGCAATATGCAACACCAAGGTAGAGTCTTTTGGAAAATTGAAGCTTATCAGGTGGCATTTCTGGAAGCCACTGAAACTGGGGGCCTCCTTTCAAGGTTGGCATGGACCACCAAAATGAACAACTCTTGAATTATTACATGTGCTCTTTTCAGGTCCGCTAATGCATGTGGAAAAGGGAACCTGCCTTCACTGTTATGGTTAACTGCAGAGTTACTGATGGGAATTTTAAAACTATTTGTCAGGCGGAGGTTTGGGGAACCAAAAGGGGCAAGAGGTTTAAAGAAAGTCTGCTGGGTGCTGGCCAATCATGTAGACCGAGAATTGATAGTGGGTGGTCTTGGAAAAGTGCCAGTTGAAATAGGGCCAGGAGATGGTCTCATCCCTAACTCTAACAAATTCATATTTTGGCTTCCTAGCAAGGGTTATTTCTTTTCTTTATTCTGCAGTTCAGCAGAAACATCTCTCTCATTTTCTAAAATCTGTGGGATGACATGTTCCACCTGCCAGGTGCAACGTGATTGACCAGAAAATTCACAGCAAATTACTAGAAAGAATAGACTAAGAGCAGGCCCAAGAGAAAGCATCACACATGCTTAGTCGTCCAAGTAGGACAAAACTTGTAATTAGACTTTCAGAAAGGTGTGTAAAAGAATCTTGAAAATTACAAAATAAAGCAGCTTGACGTCAGTGGAACCTGCCCACACAGCGAGCTTTGAAACCTATCTTAAAATGTTTGCAGGACTGGTGTAAGGTGGATGTGAAGTTTTAGTATCAACCCCTTAGCTGCCACCAAAGTTTTAAGCAAAGTAGCATGACATTTTCCTAGTAGCAGGAGGATTTTTTTAAATTTAAATTTTTATTTATTCTTCTTGTTTCCAGTAGGAGTTTGGTATGTGTTATAGGTTTTGTAGCAGTTTTGAACTATTGCCAAAATCTGAGTCCAGCAGAGTTGAGGTGTGCCCTGCATCACCATGCTGGTACTGCAGGCCCCTTCCCAACCACAGAGACCCAGATGTGCCTCACACTACTCAATTTTGCCCTAGGTTACAAACACGTTTTAAAGTTTTTAAATTATGGAGCCAGTCTTGGCAACACTGTGGTCCTCATAAGCATGGTCACTTGCTCTGCCTTGCTTGACTTCACTTGCAAATCAGAGTTTCCTCTCTCGGGGACTACAATTAACTAACCAAAGGGGCAAGGATTTGGCGCTAACCTTGCATTTATTCCATAAATGGTTTTCTTATTAACATATACTACCTTGAAAGCCTCAGTGATTCGTTTAAGTTCGAGCATGGTGGAAATTTTCATTTCTTCCCATAATTGATGTCACTCCAGTTTCTTGTTACTTTACTACTGTCATGTGAAAAGGATTTCAGAGTGGACACAGGGGAACTGTAGTGTCAATTTGGGTTCCATATTATCCTTTCCAAGAAAATATTGCCCAGTATGTTAAAATTTATCTTTAAGTTTTTCAGAGAGGTGTGTCTACAGCTGTACCAGCTACAAATAGTCAGAGCTGTCAAAGGCAGAGGATTTGCAATTGAAGTGTAAATACAACCAGAGAAAAATGTTCTTATGTTCTTTTTCCTTTTTAGCTCTTCAAATTTACCATTAAATTACAAGACTAGATACAGAGCATTTCAGAAGAGCTTACTGGATGCTGCTTAGGGCTAAGAAAATAAAAGTGATTTTTCAGTACATGTGCCAAACAAAGCAAATCAGCTCAGAATCCCTCTGGAGTGAACTAAGTTATGAAAGATTTCAAATTCATTTCTTCTGAGAGGAAAATCAAAATCAAAAGACAGTATTCTTTTCTGCACAAAATAACCCCTTCAACCTGGACAAAATGCTCATTTCTGCACTTGTGGAAGAAAACGAAAGTGAAAGCTAGGTCATTAGATACTGCAAGGATAAAAGTCCCCCCTTTTCTCACCATTTCAAGACTGAAAAAACTCAGTGGGAAGTGGGTAAATTTAGTTATTTTCTTTCCTCTGCTTGAGGAGAGTTGACTTCCAACTCCCAGTCTCCAGGCAATTTTATGAATCTCTTCCCTAAATAAAATGTATTTCCAGTCCAGACAGCTCTAAAGCCACTCATGATTTCAGAAAGACCAAGGCCATATTTTTCAATGAATTTACTTTTTGTCAATATATATACATGCCTCTGTCCCAGTCCAGCACAGAGTCTTATAAACATCACTCATCCAACGTGTTAAATATCTATTTTTTGATTGTTTGTTTTACAAAAAAAAAAAAAAAAATTTAATTGCTTTCCCATCAGTGAAAACAAGTACAACTGTACTGCTGTCTGTGAAGTTGGGTTTAAAATGTCTTCCTTTAACCACTGAAGGCTTTCAGTGGGACTGGAATGGCCATGTGTAGGTAGAGACCTGGCCACCTCAGTAGTTCATGTGAAAGGGAACAAAAATGCAAGCTTCCCCACTGCAGTGTGCTGGGAAAGGGAAAAAGCTTTGGTTTTTTTTATTTCCTTGAGGTTTTCATTACACTTCTGTAGGATGGAGGGTTAGAAGGAAGGCATTTGGTATTCACTCTGCTTTGAACCCCAAAATATTTCCCCATGGCACTGATTTTCAGGTAGAACCATCTTGAAATCACTGATGGTGTGATGGAGCAGTTGCTGCCCATGCCTGAGCCCAGCAAGCTGTTGTATCCAGCGATGCAGGGCTGGGAATGGGCAGCACCACAGGCACTGGGACAAAACCAAAGACATTCTGCAACAACAGCAAAGGATAACCTTCCAAGAGAGGGTCATTCCCCTTGACTGCACTGGCTAACAGTTGACCAAGGCAGTGAATCCTAAATATTTTACACTCTTTTCAAAAATCTTTTCCAGTATTAACAGTGGTTATTTTCCATGTCTGACCATTTTTATGCTCACAGTGAAATTTTCACCTCAGTCGTACTTGTTGTACTGTATACATTACTGGGAAAGCATTTCCTCTTGCTAGCTTAAAAGCTGTGGGATCCTTGTCTGGCATCTCTTGGTCTTCTGTGACTGAGAGCAACATCATCAGATAGGTGTGTCTTCCTCCAATGTGCTATGCCCTCATTTCATGTATGGCACTGCATATCAGATGGAAGCAATGAGGGACTGAAGCTAGGCTCTGCCATCAGTGAGGAGAACAGAGCCAAGCACGTGTGGAGGAACATAGCTTGGATGGGGGAAATCTTCAAATTTCACCTTCATCTGCCTGGGAGGACCTTTGTCTGCCACCTTGGAAGAGCAAGATGGAGCCATGGCTATGTCTGCAAAACAAGATATTCAGTCCCTGGTGACATTCAGAAAATGCCAAGCAAAGAAAGGACCCAACATTTATGGGCTTCTAGATGCAAAACATAGACATAAACAGAATCTCCTTTAGCAGAAGAGAAAGCAAAGAACAGTCTGTGTGAAAAGATAGTTTTAGCTATCAGCAGCTAAGTTGCTCTTTAGATGTTGCTGAGGTATTTATAGAGCTTCTGGAAAGGGATTTGAAAATATGCTATAATTAAACATTTGAACTGGAATAATGTTATGATAAATGATCATATGGAGGTCCCAAACACCTTAAATAGTCACTCTGTGCTCCTAAAGCAGAATGTTATTGGCTCTGATCTTGATTTAATGTCCTCAAAAGGGGCTTTAAAAACAAACACAGGACAGAGAAGTCAAGCATCAAGTTTTTATTTCAAAATTCAAAAGCCTAATGAGGTAAAGGAAGCTACCAAGAGAACTATAAAAAGAAAGGCAAAAGCTTGAACAGCCAACAGACTTAAATAGGAGGTGGCTGCAGATGTGCATGATATACAACACAGGGCAATTGCTGAACTTTTTATTTAAATGTTAATCAAATCTTTTCAAAATAGAACCAAGAAAAAGGGGATAATTCATTTTCCTGTACTTCTTCAGTTTGCAGTGGGAGACCCCACCAGCTGTAAAAAAGCTGACAGCTGTGGGGTGTTTGCCTTCTGTTCTGGTAATAGGGTTTTGATGAAGAGCATGATTTTTGCCAAAATAATTGTATTACTATGATCCCTAACACAGATGTATCTGAACAGGCATAAAGGTATAATTTGCCACCAATATATATAATCACAGAATGGTTCGGGTTGGAAGGGACCTTAAAGATCTAGTTCCAACCCAACTTTGCCCCTCCTTCTCCATTAGACCAGGTTGCTCAAAGCCCCATCAATCCTGGTCTTCAACTAGCCAGGCATGGGGCATCCAGAACTTCTCTGAGCAATGCTTTCCAGTGTCTCACCACCCTCACAGTGAAGAATTTCTTCCTAATATCTAATCTAAATTTATCCTCTTTCATTTGAGACCATTACCCCTTGTTCTATCACTACACTCCCTGATAAAGAAAGTCCCTCCTCATCTTTCCTGCAGGCCCCTTTTAAGTACTGGAAGGCTGCAATGAGATCTCACCAGAGCCTTCTATTATCCAGCCCCAGCTCTCTCAGCTTGTCTTCATAGGGGAGGTGTTCCAGCTGACTGATCATCTTTATGACTCTCCACTGGACCTGTTCAAGCAGGTCCATGTCTTTCTTATGCTGAGGGTGCCAGAGCTGAACATTAGTCCTTAATATTGATTATTCAGTAGCAGTAAAATACGTTTTCATCAATATAAATCTGGTCATACTAAGGAGACCATGTCAGTGTCCAGCCATCTCAGTTTTTAGCTACACCAAGAGGGCTTTACTAGCACAGAAAAACCTTGCAAAAAGCAGCAAAGATCACTGTGTGAAAACACAGGATGAGATCAATTTCACGGAAGTTTCTCCCAACTGCATTTGGGTCAGATGGCAAAACAGCAGTAATTTCTGGCATGTGTTTAAAATTTTGGCACATCCCTGTTTGGCGCAGCTCCTTGTCATTGCTGAAGGAACTATAGAAGTTTTCATCTCCTAAGAGACTTCATAAACATTCTTCCTTTACTGTACAACTATAGATAACATGTTTTGACCTAAACTGTTTTTAGAAGTGGGATAGTTGGCAAGACTTTTCGAGTCAAATGCAATAGTGACAATGAATGCCATGATGAAAATGGCAGTGAATTCTCCATGGACAGCCTTTTTTCTCATCTTGTCTGTTGGTTTTTCTGACAAATTCAGGACACTATTTTTTGAAGTGTCTGTCTAGTTCTGGTTTTCCTCTCTCCATAATGAAGGCTGGAGCTCAGGCAGGTTTCCCTGTCCTCCAAAGAGTCACTCAGCAAACAAACTGGGGAATCCAAACAATTCTGATAGCAAAGTATGAGTAATCTGTCTTCCCTCAATACACATGCCAAACAAATACCGTGACATCCTCATTCACCACACAAAATCTGTAGCAAGTGAAAACACCCTTTTCCTTCCTTTCAGTTCAGCTTTAACTATGTAGTAACTAACCCTAACTCACCACAGGAGAGAGGGTCTGTGTATATTTTCCTCTTCCTGTTCCTCTATAAATAAGTAGTGTTTTGCATCATTGTCTATTAAAACAACACTGTTTTCATTAACCTCTTTGACAGGCAAACTGGACGGGATGTAGCATGTGATCATGGGGTGAGTCTGTGGTACTACTATTTACAGTAAATCCCTAACTCTACAAGCAAAGTTTTGTTGACTTCAATGAGCTGAATCCTGGCGTGAAGTCTTGGACTGAACAAATGAAGATGTAAAAGTGTGGATCCTAAGGAGACCTAGACCTTAAGAATACTAAAAATGCTGTAAGAGTATTAAATCTTGAGTTCTCCTGACTTCTGTGTATAGAGTCAATCTTTTATTTGGCATTACATTCATGGAGTTTTTATGCTGTCGTTCAGATACATAAACCAAACATGCCAACATGTACATACAAGCGTTAAGAGTATTTTACGTTCCTCTAAGATTTTGTAAGCATAGGGAATAAAGCTAAATGGAACAATTATTCTATCATAGTGTTATATACAGTTACATCCTGAATAATTCCAGATGTGTGGTGTCTCAAAGAAGTGAAATAATCAGTCAGAAGTGATCAGTCCAGTGAAATTATGAACGTGTGTGTGGAAATAATAAGACATGAGGGCCTTTGACCACTTCTGTGATTTTTTAAGAGCTTCTAGAGGTTATTTGTTTGGGGTGGCTTGTTCAGTTAGCATCCTGGCTTTGCTGAAACAGACAGGAGACCTTCCTGTGTTCATTAACGTGTCTTTTTGCAAGAAGCTGACACGGCATATTTTCATTTCCCCTTACTATGTCTGTGTATATATACGTGTGCATGTATGTATGTATATATATGGATCTGTATCAAATATATGTATGTCATAACTAATTTCACAGTAAAATACATTCTTGTACAGAGTAGTGACTAGGTTTCAGAGCCTGACAGGGTCTTGATCCAATCTTCAGCACAGCAATGACAGGATATGTCCTGAGCTGTGGCTCAAAGTAGCTTTGCAGTTCTTCCCCTTGGTACAAAGGGACAAAATAAATGATCTGTGTTTTCTAGTGGAGTCAGTTAAAAGCGAGTTATGTCCAGCTGAGACCCTCACCTCACCTCAGGTCTCGGATGGAAAAGCTGTGAGCTCAAATATGGTTTAGATGTACCTGCTGTTCTACTGTTCTCTTTTCTCTCCTCAAGGCAAAGCATGGTCCAGGTCCATTAAAGGGCTACTCTTCCCCTGATAGCTGCTGCACAAGCATTAACTTGCCCCAGACCACCTGATTGTGTATGGTCTCTGTGCAGCACCAACCCTCAGAGCACACAAAGGCCTCCCTCCCTCCCTTCCTCCTCTGCCTTCTCATCTGTCCACATGGATGGGGCCTTTATCCCACTCCTTGATCTCTACAAAGGACACCAACCCACTCCATGATGAAGCCAAACACCAGCAATCACTTAGCACTGCATCATCCCTTGTTCTTCTGCTGTGGAAGTGCCTCCCCCCAGGAAGAAGATTACAGCCCCTTGACACTTGTTTTTTGGAGTTTGAAGTCTCTTTTTTGTGGAGCTCGGCTCACACCCTCAGCCTGAGCAGAAGCATGTCTGAGGAGAGCTCAAGTCCAGATTCAAAATGTATGTCTAGCTCTTGTTTATGTACAGCAGAGGCGAGACCATGGTTGCATCTGTTGGTATAAATATGTTCAGACTCAAGGGAAATTCAGGGTTCAGACTTGCTGCTGACCCCTCTTTCCTACTGTAAACTAAAGGAAAAAGCACACGCCCCATGGAGCAGCTCTGGGTCTGGATCTGGATCGTGCAGCTGGCTGTATTTATAACACGCTTAGGAGTAACCAAATCCCATTCTGCGACTAGGATGATCGTGATGATAACAGGAACATGCTCCACTTTCCCTGAGCAGTCAAGTTCATGGCTCTGTGTGTTGTGCAGCAGTTTCATGGGAGAAAATACAATTTATAGGCTGTATATTTGTTGTCTATGAGGGTAAGACTTCGTAAATAATTTTAATAATTTAAATCAACAGAATAATGAGTGTTCCTTTCTAGAGTGAGTAGCTAATTCTTCAGATGGCAATAAACACTCTCTGCACAGTAGATCTTAGTAATTAGGCAAAGGAGACCTTCATAACATGTCACCAGTGTTGGGGAAATCGTCTCAGGTTTAACCACAAATTTCTCAGTTTTATGGGTACCCCTAATGTCAGCCATTAAAAATTAGCTGCTGAATGAAAGCTTCAACCAAGACTGCCTATGAGCATAATACGGAAAATAATATTAATCAGGACTACATCCAGATTCTTGCTGCTCTTGGTGGCTTCCCAGAAGACCTGTTTAATGTCCTTCCACGCACTGGACATGGAGCAACTGGAGGGCGGTGAGCAGCACACTGAAGTCAGCAGAAGCTTTCCTCTGACCTTCAGTAGAGTAAGGCACTTGGGAATTCACCTGGACTTCTCAACAAAAAACCACAGAGCTGAAGGCAGGTCCCTGGTATACAATGTTGAAGTGATTTTGGTAAACAGGGGAGCATAAAGCCACATTGCAAATTCACCAGGTTTGCTCTGTGTACGTCTAGGGCTCTCAGAGGACAATCCCCACATGATTTCTTTGAAGTCATGCCATAGCCACAGGCAAATCTGAACTACCGGTACACTGTAGGAAAGCTGGGGGAGCACCTCGCCAGCGCTTACCCTGGCTTCCCCACTTCACACATGAGTCTGTCCTGCCGAGCTGGCCAGCCCCGTGCAACGTGCAGTGCAGCTCCAGGCCCACACGCTGTATCTTGGCTGTATCTCGTGCTGCCAAAAGGTACTGGAAGGGGTTCAGCTGCCTCACAAGCTCTCTTCCCTGCAAATCACTGGGGTGTGTGGTTTGCAATGATGCAGACAGGTGGACAGTGCGTTGCTTCTCATTTTTTGGATGATGAGCAAAGGACTTGACTGACTTCCAGCTAGCGCTGCAGCACATAAATTATGTAAGTGTGTGGAGTATTTGGCAGGAGGAATCCCCCATAGCAAGAGTACAAATGCTCTGGCTCAAAGCCCCAGTATTTATCAGAACCAGAGGAACCGTTCAGCGCACGCAGGAGTGCCTGCAAGGCCATCCTCACTGGAGGAAGCTCAGCCTCCAGCCCCGGTGAAGGGGCAGTCTTGAGGGGGGCTGGGGTGAGGCTAATCCTGCCTGATGGTTTCTAGAAAGACTCGTGCAATTTTGGCAGCCTTTAGTCAAGGGGGATTACGGCGGACGGGAACAGCACAGGAGTGCTGCTTCAGCTGTTTAATAAGGAAAGAGATTTTGCTGTGCCTATAAAACTAATCAGAGTGTGTTTGTCTCTGGTTTCTGTAACACTTGTGGGAGAGCTGGGCTCCCAGGTGAGGTAACAGGGGGCTTGGTGTGATTGCTCTTGTATCTGCAGTGCTTGGGATGTTTTCTGAGCAAGAGTCATGTCCTGCCAGAAGGGGGGAAGATTACAGGAAAAAGGCCAGTGGCAACTTTAGCAGTTGCTGTACCATTCATTGGAGAGATAAGCAGATTTTAGATACATTGAAAGCTTCCTCTGTATTACCCATCCTGTGACACAGCATCCTGGGCCAGTGACAGTCAGATGATAATGAACAGCTTTGCTTATTCACTGGGTTCAATACCTTCACGTGGGGGTGATTTTTCCACCCTCTTTAGTGACAAAGTTGAAAAAGTGGAAGCATATTTGTAAGTGAATGAGCAGAAAGGAAGGAAAACTGAAATTCTGAAAGCCAGGTCTCCCAACAAGATTTTCAGTATCATACTAACCATGATAAAATGTGAAATTATTCTTTTTTTGTCCATCCAGAGAGCTCAGTGAGTGAGCCAGGGGGCAGGACTGGGCATGGGTAATTGTGAGACAGGCCAATGGGACTCCTGTGGTTGGGTATGTGCATGGGAGTCCCAAGCTAAGCTGCCCAGGACCATCAGAGGCTGTGCATGCAGGGCTCTGATTATGGCTGAGCTGGCTTTTGTAGCAAGAAGAGTCAAAGGTGAGAAGACAAGGGAAGACTCCAAGGGGAGATCTTCATCCTGGGTGAGGAAGAAGCACTAGGGATGGAGAGGGACAGTACATCTGAATTGTAACAAGCCATTGGAAATTACATCCTTCCTCTTCCAAGGAAAAAGTTACCATCATAAGTAACAAAAGCACAACCAACACAGAGCAATATCACATTCTGCTGCTATCAAGTGCAGAATTAACAGAAGATAGCACTATGCCTGAATAATACCTATCAAACTCAGGCAAGCATGAGGATCTGAAACAGAAAAAATAAACAGAGAGGAGAAATCAGCCAGAGGCACCTACAGTTGTGATGTACCATGGAGGGATTTTTTGAGCCTTTGGTGACAGAAGACATTTGGATTCAGAAACATTTGCCAAGGGCAATCACTTGCTGGGAAAGCTGAGACCGTAATGTCTTTCAGGTCTCTTTCAAGGCAGCCTGGTGTGTGTGTGGCCGTGCAAGGCTAACACAAGTTCATGAAACAAATGGTAGCATTTTAAATCCATGGAATCACTGAAATTATTTTTCTATCGTATCCTTTATTGCTATATTATTGCTGTGGACTTTTTTATACCAGGGTGGATCTGGACCTACTGCATCATCATCTACAAAGACAGTACGTTCATGTAATCATAGGAATTTTTAGTGTATGAATTCCAGTTTAATAAATGAACGCTGGTTGATAAAAAAAAAAAGAAAACAAGGAGATGGCGAGGAAGAATGGCTCAGTCTTTCATCTGCTGTGAAGGTTATTGGGGGACAGCAGAGGAGCCATGGGTGCCAAGCCGTGTGACATGACATCCTGCAGAGCCTCTGACAAATGGACTTTGACAAGAGCTATTGACAAAAGCAAGAGCCAGCGCCTGATTTTTCAGGCCTGTCTGCTTTTTTTTCCCCCTGCTTTCAGGAAGGCTGTTGTCAGACAGCTGTTTGATGCAAAGCAGACTGATATATTACACAGTCCCTGTGGGGATCTGAGGGAGATGAACGTATGATCTAGCCCACCCTCTGGCTGCCCGTCTTCACCATGTCACACACAAGGTGCCCGGCGGCCTTTACCCAGCCTCCTACCTCACTTCAGTGCTGATGGGTCATCTGCCATCTTCTGAGGAGCCCATAAGCAGAGCTACATGCATTGTATTAACAAACAGGCTCTGCCTGATTTTCCCGTGGTACCTGAGGGGAAATGCCCTCTAAGCATCTGTAGAACTAATTTAGACTTTTCCTCCTAAGTCCCACATAAATGCTCCTTTTTGCAGGGCCTGCGAAAAATAGACACAACTTCTGGATGCAGAGAAGCCAGTTTATCACACTAACCAAAATTAGCTCCTTGTTATCCTGGCTTTCTCTGTTTGCTGCAGGCTACGATACTACAATATCCTTGGGAGAAGAACCATTTTCATCATGGGTATTTGTACAACACTTAGTATAAATTCTTCGCTGGTCCTTCACGAAGTCTTCCATGCATTCCAGCTACCCACATAATATATTAAAGCAACAAGTAGCTTTCTCACAAGGCTTTAGGTGGGACAGGCATGCATTGTTCATTCCTCTAAAATTCTGTTTTCTTCTTTTCCTTCCAAATATTTAAATAAACAATATTTTAATTTCAGGCTCTTTAACTCTTTCTCACAACTCCTGGGATCTTCCCAAAGAAAAGTGCCAGAATTTCCAAATCCTGGTGACCCTGGTTAGCAGATATATATGTGGAGGATACCTTCCCAGAGCTTCATTTGTGAGCTCTATAAAATCCTACCTCTGCCTCTGTTTTCCCAGAAGATATTTACGCCCTGTTCTCTGTTTTCACAGCAGATGCAAACAATGAGCTTGGAAGGCTATCAACACTTGTGGGCTCTGCCAGCTTCAGTGTTGCTTTACACACATGGAGATGCATAGAGTTAAAAATAGTCTTATCCTTTCAGTTCACTGGTTTCACCTTAAAATAGAATTTATAGCTCTATAGCTATTAAAAAAAAATAATTAGCAGCATAAAACTTCATAGCCAAACTTCACAGCTGGTGACAAATACAAGTTTCAGTTAAAATATTGGAAACACAGTATAGGAAAGGATGGTGTCGGCCATGGTGCCCAGACCTTCAGTGGTATGGACAATAAAACCCTATCTGAGAGTTCAGAAAGGCAGGCAGAGAGTTCAACATTCATGTGAGACTGTGCTCAGCATCTATGAAAAAAATGAACATCTGGAGTTAAAGTTCCCAAAGCCATCACTGCAGTGTGATAGATGGAGAAAAGAACGGGGGTCAGGTAGAAAACCAAGCTTAGTAAAGCTGGAGAGACAAAGAAAGCCTGGAGATGCAGCTGGGGAGAAAAGAAGGGACTTGTTGGCTGCAAAGAGAACTTGGCTGTGTGGCATGAAGGCTGTGTCTGGAGGACCTTGCACAAAGCCTGTCCATCAGCGTTAGAGTTAGGGTTTGGGTTAGAGAGGCTGACAGAAAGACTGTAGGTGCAATTAGCACATGGATGGAAAGAGAGGTTGACTGTGAGATATTTTTCAACTTGAGCAACGCTCTTGTCTAGGGTTTGGTCATCAGTTAAGACTATGTTTCAAAAAATAAGTCAATGACTTGCAGCTGGAATTTTGATGAGAAGAGGCTGGCCATAGATATTATGGTTTGCTCAGAGAGCTTGGCTGTGGGATATTTTTCCTTAGGGCAGTATCTAGATGATCTTGTCTGAAGGTAAATCTTCATGTTACCATTAGGCTGGCCATTAACATTGTGGTTGAAAGAGGGAGAGGGCCTGGATGTTCAGCTTTCATGTAGATGGAATAGAATTGTCCAAGGGAACGGATGGCTCCCAAGAGAGCTTGGTTGCAATATTTTTTCTAGGCTGTGTCCAGGTGACCTGTCCAAAGGTCAGACTTCATGGAAGGTTATAGTTAGAGTTAAAGTTGAGGGATGGAGGTAGCATGGAAGTACAATCATTGTGTGCAATAGGAAAGGTGTCTGTAAGAGAGCTTGGCTATACTTTTTGTATGGGATATCGAGAGGGCCACATCCAAAGGCTGTCCCTCAAGTAAATTTAGGAGGAGGACTAGCACTGGGGAAGGAAGGCAACCTGGAGTTGCAGTTGACTTGGAGATGGAAAGGAACTGCCCAGAGGAAGTATGTCGGATTGAGCCCAGGGCTGCTGTTGGTGAAGGGCTTGAAAGGGACTGCCAAAGGGAAGGGTGGGCTGTGGAGAGAGTTTGGCTGTGAAACAGATTTCTCTGGGATATATCTGCGGGACCTTGTCTCACAGGATGCCTTCCACCAGGGCTGTAGCTGAGATAGAAAGCCTAGTGCTGCTTTTGGAAAGGGGCCACCTGAACAAAGTCTTGGCTGCAAGTCAAAGGCAAATAGTTCGGGTCCTTCTATTCAGGTGCTCCTTATTTGTCTGCAGTGAAGTCCAGACCCCACACTGAGCAACTGATGTAAACCTGGACCAGTTCTTAAACAGTTTGAGTCTACTGTTTTTTTTCTGTATAGGGAGAATAACAGAAAATGATAGTGTAAGCTTGAGGTTATTTTTTCTGTTTATCCTCCTCATGTCCAAAATATAATTTTGTTACTTTGTGTTGCACAGAGACGTTATCTAGATTGCAGGGCTGGATTGAAAATAAATGTTGTTTCTCTGTTATGATTTGGGAGTGGAGTTGTGGGAGTTTTATTATCACAGATTGGCCCAGCTGCCGAGTATTAAACAATTCTAAGATCAGCTCATTCTGCCTCTCTCCTGCTATACCCCATTCCTTCATCCAGCCTCTTCGCAGGGCTGTTTGGCCTTGTCCCCTCTGACAGTCAACCAGAGAGCTCATGACTGGGGTCCCAGCATAGCACCGCTGCTGGGGACAAGCCTTTCTGGAAAGAGTGCTTGGGGAACCTTGCAAGAAGGTATTTTCCCAGGTGCAGCTGGAGAGATGGCCTCTTCTTCACCACAACTTCCCAGGCCATGTGGAATGGGGGTGCCCTGGTATGCAACAAACCTGGAAGCTCAAGAGTTAGAAGAGCTGCTGGGAAAAGTGATTGCTGTATCTCACCAAATTTATGGTTTAAAATGCTACTGAATTAAGCCTGTCTGCCAGCATCCTATCCACAGGTAAAAGTCCCTGAAGCTTAGGGGAGAAAGAGAGGATGCAGTTCACCAAAGACATCACACCTGTTTGCAACTGCTTCTTGCAGAACATAGCTTAGTAGAACAACAGCACAGGGGACACTTCAGAGTGGTAGCTTTATCCATCCATCTGGCATCTCCACCTTTTGGAAACAGTTAATCACGTGCAGAGTTTCCAGGCTCCCCTGCAAGCCAGGCTCAGGCAGAACATGAAGTCTAACAGCAGCACTTACACTGTAAGTGCCATGAGGCTGCCAGTAGGATTTTCCTCAGATGGCTTTACTCTGAACTTTTGCTCCTAATATCCCTGATTGGCAGGGTGTGCATTTACCTAAAGAAGTGCCAGTTCACATTTTTGGAGCTTTGTTTTTGTCTTTTTTCACCCCCATGGAAAGAGAAAGCATTCCTAATCCAGTAAAGCATATGCTAATCTTCAATTCATGTCCAAAACACATGTTTTTCTAGGCTGGGACTAATGCAGACTTTTCCTTAGCTAGTCAGTGGGAGCCTTACATCAATTCAGAGGATGTAGACATCCAGTAGGATCTATTTTACAGACATGTCCTGAGGTTTTAAATTGTCTTGATCTTTTACACAATTTGAACAAAACCCACAAAGCTTCTGCATGGCTCCTGTACTTAAGTTATTTTGAAGCTGTGTCCTCCTGCACTGAAATGCGTGAGACTGAGGAAACTTGCCAAGACTCTGAAAGGTAGGGAAAAAAGGGAGAGAAGAGTCATAAAAACACTTAGCACCTACCGTGAATGCAATTTGAGTCTCTGTTGTATTGTAGAAAGACTAGCTAAATTTTCACAGTGACAGTCAGATATAAATGACATGCATCCCCATTTAACACATAAAGATCAGGAAATAATGATTGGAAAAGCCCGGTTTTCATGCCTATGAGGGTCCCACTACTCCTCTTAGAGATAGCAGGATCTGCTGGATTTGTGCCTTTGGAAGCACCACAGGAAACACCTGGTGGGATATACATCCAGCCCAGACCCCCGAGGGAACAATGACTCAGAGTAAAACCTCTCTTATAGGCATCCCCGCTGTGTTCCCATCCTGCTGTCCTCGCTAGACTACATCAGCTCATCAAGAAATTACAGGCTGCTCCTTGTCATCATGGAAGCTCTGTTCTTCAAGTGGAAATCAGAAATGCTATTTTCCTACAAGCACTAGAATTCAGGTTCACTTGTGTCTCCCTCACAATCTCTAATGGGAAACAATGATAGAAAAAATTATGCCTGACTCACCTTTCCTGATTCATGCCTGAGGAGCCCCAGTATTGGGAAGAGCTTGTGCAGATAGTCAGGGAGAGCTGTTATTCAGCAGGTTGAAGAACATTTGCATTTCTCTACACATAGCCTCTTGGCATTTTACAGGCTGTGGTGCGGGTAAGTGTCTAACAGGAAGAGATGGGGGGCAACCTAGAAGCCCTTCACTCTGAATTCACACAGCTGTTGTGAGTGAGAAGCTATGAGTGGAATTTTCCTGGTCAGAGTATCTGGAAGAAACAGGTGCTTAGCACAGTTTTTTTTGTCATAAGTCAGCAAGGAAGGGCCAGCAAACCAGCACTGTCTTACATGAATCTTTCAGGACATTGCTCCCAAGTGCACAAGGACAGGAAAGTGACAGATGTGTAGGACTCCTCTCACCTTATGTTCCAAGCAAAAGCAACCCTGCTCTTAAGGCAGCTCAAGAGTTTGGCAGGTGCCAGACCTGCCACCAGAGTAGGGCTCAGGGAGCTTGTGCCCCAGGGTGCTGATGAAGGAGCTGCAGCCCAGGGTCACCATGGGGCTCACAGTGCAGTCTCATCCTATATTGTACATCTCCTATGTCCAGCTGGCTTTGTACTTTCTCCTTGTTCATGCAGTCCCAAAACAGCACAGCTTGGCCCATGCATTTGCTCTGCCCTTCACTACCCCTGGTGAGCTGCACTCCAGGGCCAGATCTTGTAATCTAAACAGGATGAGAAATACAAACAAGACAGGAGGATGTCCCCTCAGGAGAGAGGGACAAGGGGGTGATTGATGAGAGGAGGGGGGAGGGATTGATTGCAAATAAATGTTTTACGGCAATCATTGGCCTAATAGAACTAAAATAGGACAATTTCTTATTCTGAAACCTGCCAGTGCTGCTTTGGGTGACCTTTGGCAAATCAATTCATCTCTGTCTGTGTCTCTGGTAAATGGGAATAATACAGCCTTGCTGTCTGGTAATTTTCAGATGAAAGATGCTTTATTGGTACCAGTATCATCCTTCATTGTCATTAACATGATAACAGATCTATCACCTAGCAACAGAGCAGCAATTCTCCCTGCTCTGGTTGTCCACGTATTTTTCTTGAATTTTGGCTCTCCGGCAGTATGCTTTTCACTTGGAGAGACTTACAGCCTGTGGCTGTTCTTATTCCCTTAATGCTGCCTGCTACAGACAACCACAGCTGCTATGTCTCAAGTCCCCCCCTGCCCCCTTTCACTCCCCTTTTTGCCTCTTCCTGGGCCCTGCCATACAAGCGAGTGGTGAGAGAGTGTCACCATTGGCTGACACAACTAACATTTGCTTCTTTTAGCTAAGCCACCCCAGCAGAAGTCTTGAACTTTAAAATATAGTGTAACCTAATATATAATAAATATACATAACCTTTAAAATACTGTTATTTATCAGATTTGCACAAATTACAGGGGAAAAGAATAGTAATCAGGAACTTTCTCAAATTTGCAAAAGCAACCATTTTCACAGATGTTCCAGGCACCAGTTTTAAGTACAAAGCACATGTACATAAACAACACCAACCACTGAAGATCAGGAATCCTGCCAAGTCCTGTGATGTCCTTAGTTGTAGGGTAAGAGCAGTCCTTCCACCCTCAAGTGGTATGTAACCCACTAAAACCATTAGCATCAGCAGCAAATTGGAGAGAGGATCAAAGGGAGAGACAAGCATGGAAAAAGTATTGTCCTTCCTTATCCAGAAGAGCCATTCCTAATCTTTATTATTTGTGTACGCTAGTTTTTTTATCATTACTTGAAAGAAGTAGCTTAAAAAAAAAAAAAAGCCAAACAAACAAAAACACAACCAAAATCTCCAGTGCTTGGGTCTGGGTCAGAACCTGAAGTCAAGATCAGATCTGTTGGTCCCTTACTGTGATGAGCCATGCTACCTTACTTCCATTGAGTTCAGTGAAGCATCACTGATTTCTTTCAGCTGGGGATTTGGGCTAAAAATACTTATAGATATTTTGCTACTTTCTCTCTCTTTTTTTAAAGTGCTCATCTCTATGATTTGAAGGAGGATGATCCTGTAGCCTAAAGACACACCAGTTCTGCTTGTACTGAAGATAACTCAAGGACTGGTGTCCCACTGCTCTTTGAGTGGGTGAGAGATCTGGTAGGTTTGGCTTCTTTCCTTGGGAATGACTGCTATAAAACAGCATTGTCCCTGGGTCATCAGTCTGACAATTCACAGAAGGATAATGTGCCAGCAGGATGTTTATTGCCCAGCAAACCCCCTGCTGTTTCCTTAGGTTGTTGCTGTAAGGCAGAGTGATTTCTGGCATTCAATATATATGCAGTTCCTTTCTAGGGGGACAGGAGGGAGTCCGGGTTCCACATGTTTCTGGGTGCCAGTGTGTGGGAGAAACCCGGCCTTTCTGCCTTGGAAGATGTCTATCAGAAGGAGCACAGATGTTAACTCATGGAGCTGATGCATCCATCATCATTAGGTTTCCTTTTAGAGAAAACTCTGATAGGACCATTGCTTTGTCCATGGTGTTTGTGCTTTTGAGTAAGTTTTCTTGTGTGTCTTTCTTTCTTACAGGTACTCTGGTCTCATATGTGAAAAAAAAAAAGGTGGTTTTGGTTTCTCAGTTGGCTGTCAGGATCCATTTACCATCCTCAACTTCCCCTAGTCTCTGCAGGTTGCTGCACATAGCAGCTCATCCAAGTCCTGGCAACTTTCTACCCTTTCTCCATTCCCAAAGAAATGAGAAAAAATACAAACCACTGGAAGGCAAGCAAATGTAGAATAAACAACAGCTTCTTCCCTCTGTCCCTTCCCATCGCCCTCTATTCAAGCACGTCAGCTTTGGAAAGGCTCTTCATTGGAAGACAGGCTATTTTTGTACTGCTTATGCAGCAGAAAATGGAGGAGTGAAGGACAAATAAAGCTGCAGGAGATCAGGTCCGTTGAATGGGAGCCTGAGTGCACTTGACTCAACATTGCTGAAGAAGCAGATTTTACCAGTAGCTGCAACTTCTCCAAAGATACACATATGAAGTTACTCATCCACCTCTCTCAGCCAGCAGAGACTGGTTGCCTCCTTCCCAGGTCAAATGCCGATCATTCAGTCGTGCTTCTCCATCAGCTGACTCAGAGAAGGAACCTGCCTCTCCCTGTTGAATGTGAAGGAAACTTCACTACCTAATGTAAAGAGCTCAGTGCAGGAGTTATGAACGTCTCCCACAGCCCGTGCTGGCCAACATCAGCACAGGCATCTGAGTTACCGGCCTGATGAGCAACAGAGAAGGCATTAGTTAGATTTGATCTTATCGCCCTTTGCTTGTTCATCAGAAGCATGGCTCTCCCTCACTGGAAAAAAACACCTCCCCAGGATACATTTTATAGCTTCACAGCTACTCGCTCCCTAAGGAACAGCTTATACCATAAACATAGACTGGGGAGAAGTTGTGCACAAGGATTTTTAGAACCTGAATTAAACAAAAGAGTAAGAAAAGGAAAAGCCCTGCATGCTTGCTGGGGATTTGAGAAGGATTGAGATGACAAATTTAATAGCCAGTTGGAAGTAGCTGGTTGCATTTTAATGGGGGAAGGAGGGAGGCATCATCGCATGACAAAAGGAGTAGTTGCATGAGCAGAGGGAGTAATTAAGCCAAGCCTCCCACGGATCAATCCCATGTTCTGGGTCTGTGGAGGACACAGACTTTGACTGAAGCTCTCCTACAGCTGTGGTGGTCACAGCAACTGCACCCTGAGCAGGTACTCTGTTTTTTGTGTGAGCTGAGTGCAACCTGCAGCCTGTCCTCTGTGGGGACACAAGCAATGGTTCCCTTCTCTACCTCCCTATGTATTTTCACAAAACTTATAGGAACAATGTGATTTCTGCAACTGCTGCATCCCTGTGAACTGCAGCTGAGCTTGGCCAACCATGTAGAAATGACTGGGGAAGACAGACATACACATGGAGAGACAGAAAACACCTAATAACGTTGCAAGCCTGCCTGCTCTGACTTAACCTTGTGCGTGCATCGGGCAACAGACACTCACGTGTGAATTATATATTCATGTACAATAATACTCATGTACAGCAAAAACATGACTGTAGCCCTCAGATTACTAGTTACCAAAAAATATTGTATAGTTGGTAGGTCTTCAAAACTCTGAAGGCACAGCAGCAGCTCCAATGCACCAATTACTTTTCCTTTCAAAGATGAAAAAAAAAACCCACGCAGCTATATCGTGTTTCCAGGTCAGTACCTGTGTTTAAGCAGTGCCGTCACCATGGTGCTGCCTGGGACTTGAGACCAAGACAGACAAGGATAATTGTTGGCGGTTTGCCTTTCTTGCTTGTAATCACTTGAGCACAAAATACAAACCACAATGGTTTTCAGAAACTAACTTTTAAGATTTTGTTTCACGTGTCTGTAAGGATTTGAGGTAAGGATGCTCAGTGTAAAACGCTTGTAAAAATTGTTTCCGAGATGTCAGCCTGCCTTTAACTGGGCTGAGTCTGATCTTCTATAATTGCTATATAATCCTATCCTTCTAATGTGGGATGCCCAGGTAACTCATCGGTTTTCTAATCGGGCTGTGAGGTAGGGATTTGGTGTCTTCATTCAAAGAGGATTGCAGGTAATTGAATAAAGATGAGACAGGGCTTGCTGAAGATGACACTGTCCATGCAAGCTGCTCAGTTGGCAACCACAATTTGAGAAGCAGAAAATATCCAGAGAAGAGGATGGGCTGGAAAGAGGAGCAGTTGCCTGAGTACACAGATGCTAGGCTCTCCCAGAATGCATCTATGAAGACAGAAAAAGTGGAGGATAGTTGTTTTATCACATCCTTTCTTCCCTGTAATGTTTGGCCATCCTTAAATCATTCTCATAAGAAGTTCTCCCAAGTATCCTGCAGAACAGGTGGTGAGTGGGCTCAGGTGGATGCCACATCCCTGTTTCCTGGAAGGATTGTTCAGCACACACATCAGTGAACACTGCAAGGGTTTTCATCCTCTAGAGCTGTCAGCCTGCCCCTCCTCATCTCTTATGCATTTGGATCAGGTGTAGTAGGCAGGGAATTGTTGTCTTCCACGAAATCACTTGTTTGGGTTACAGTGGGAATTCTCCATCTCCACCTTGGCCCCGTGATGCCACCTGAGCACTTTTCACAGATTTGGAGAGCCTGAGGAGAAGCAATGGTAAACAGAGTAGGTCAGCTGAATCACGTGTCTCTCCCCAGTTTATTACAAGCAAGGAGACCTTCTGCTTCTGCATCCGATTTCCCCTGCCAAGTCACAATGCCCTGCCTGTAAAGGTACAATTAATCACTATGGAGACTGTTGCAAAGTCACCAGTTTGGGCTTAGTATTTGAGCTGAGCACTAAAAAACAGGTGCTTGGGTGCATTTTTGGAAAGAGCTGGTTTTTCTTGCTGGTGTGCAGTGCCTGAAGGCAAAGAGGTTTTTCCTTCCCAGATAACAGTAAGTGTGAAGGCCAGGTGCTTAGGTGGGATTTTCTGGAACAGAAGAGTCTGTCTGACATGGATCAGGCCTCAGTCACTGGTGGAGGTGGTGGGAGTAGGGGCTCATTCTTTGGAGGACCGGTTGGATTCGGGTTTGTCTGGAGCGTCTCCCATTTGTCACACTGCAGAGGGTTTTAACCTCGTGGGAAACCACTGTACGTAAAGCCTTGCAAAGGCTTGCTCAGGGGGTCGTCTCAAAACGGCAAAGAAAACAGTGGGAGCTGCAGGTACACAAGGTCCCAAGGTAGGTCTCTGGGGGGGTGTGCAATCAGATCTCACGTTTCCAGGTCAGGTCTCCTAGTCATGTCCGTCCCAGAGGCCGGACAGCTGTAATAACATAGGAAGACAAACCTGCTGAGTGAAACACTGCATCTGGCTGTGCAGCCCCTGGCGAGCAGCAGGTCCTCCCTGGTTCTGGCACACAATCTGGAATGCAAGAACATGACCCAGGAAAAACCTGGGCTAAGGGTGGGGGAGGGAGCACTTAGCTGTCACTTAGAAGCACGGTAAGTGTGTTACACGCTCTAATCACAGCCCTAGGCCATCTGCCAGCCCAGCTCCTCACTCAGAAGCTGGAGCACAAGCATCTGTCATCACTCTACCTATGGTTGAGGGTGGGAGCAGTGCGGTGGTCAGACACTGGTCTTCAAGGCTCTGCCCAAATATGCCTTGAGATGAGACTAGCACATACCTTAGACACGTGAGTCCTTTCCTGGTGCCTTAGAACAGGCAAACTGGGGGACTGCACTCAGCTGCAGGTAGTTTAAAGCATCCTTCTGGAGAGCAGACCTAAATATGTAAGCTTTCCCATTTGGAAAAGAGAGCACAGCTTGGCAAAAAAAGAAAATTCAGAGTATCTGTGGGACTTGCCAGATTAGAAACTGCATTAAAGCACTGGCAGCTCCTGAATTTGCACAGACGGCTCTGTCCTATCCCTGCCCTCTCTGCAAGTCAGCGTGACATCAGACCTGGAGAAGAAGGGGAACAACAACCATGGCTAAAACCTGCTTGGATTTATGCATCGAATGCGCTGCTTATTCCAGCATCCTTGAAGGAGCTGAATCTACAATCTGGCAGGCACTCTGTGAAACAGCGGTGATGCATAACTGTATCCAGAGGCACACCAGGATATCAAGGCAAGCAGTTTTTAACCAGGTGCTGCTGGTACAAAGCCATCGGTGCAGCTCCAAGCAAAGCTTTCAGTGCAGTTGAAGGTTCACCCCCTCACCCCATCGCTGGGCAAGGACAGAGGGGTCACATTCCAATGCTTTCAGGGATGAACTATTTAAATGAAGTGTTGTCAAAGGGGCCCTTGGGGCATGGCAACAAGTTGTCCTTATAACTCACAAGACAACCCGCCCCATTCTGGGGCTCTGCTTGCCCCAGTTCCATTACTGTAGACATACGGTAAAGACAGCCAATGTACACCCTGAATAATTGCCCCCCTTCCGTTTCACAGTGGTTCCTTGATAGAACAGACACACTGAATTAACTGTCCACCTTGCCACAGTGCAGTTTTGGCTATGAAGTACCATACATGAGGAATACCTCCCAAAGGAGATGCTGTGGAGCCCACACTCTCCTGCTTGCATCCAGAGGCATCTAAGCCCTTAGGGACACATGTACCTCCAAGTGATATAAAGCAGCTCTGCAGCTTCTCTAACTGGGCTGGGCCTGAGCCAGTCTCCAGACAGCCCTGCCTGGTGAAGACCATCCATTTCAGCTCCCTGTCTACCCTTCAGATGTTGTACCATCTCCCAAAACTGCAATGGAGATACTCCAGTCAAACTGAAAGTTGTGAAGCAAGTACTGAAAGCTTTGCTGGTTCAGCAGAGAAACCCAAAACACAGCTGCTGGAAAGGAGAAGGCATGCTTTTAAAAGCATCCGTTCCAGCTATTTTCCAAGGTCAGGAAGAGGAAAGGCTAGAACTAGTTTCAGTTTTGGGAAAAGCACAAGATTCATTCTCATTTTATCTAAATCTGTGTTCTCAGAGTTGGGCCATATATGACCACTGGTGTTGTGGTTGCCCCAGAATATCGTAGGGTTTTGCCTTGTTACATGTGCTTTGAAAATAAAGAAGTTACGCGCTTATCTAAACTGCCCTAACAGAGGTCTGGGACAGCAAGAGCCACTGATAAGGCAGGAATTGTCTTTCTTTAATACTGTGGTTTCCTCTATTTTTGTGCATTTTCTACTCATTTTAAAAATGCTTATTTTCTGAGGCACTGCATTATGAAGAAAAAATAATTAAACTATAATTTTCTTAGCCTTATTTCTGCACACAAAATTCTCTTTGCTACAGAGCATCATCCAGGACACATTGTTTTGGCAGCTTTATATTCCTAAACACTTTCACTGCCCCAGCATCATCCATGTGTTTTCATCTGGGGCTTTGAACCGAGCTGTCTAGCCTAGATGCAGTGTAGCCTCTAGCAGAGTCTTGAGGCTGCAGAAATTTTAATTCAGATTTACTTGCGAGAGATTTGGGCCAGAAGTGTTGGTGACCTGTCACAGTTATCAACACATGCTGACAAAGCGTGGCCCCATTCCTGGCAACTGCAATGGCACGTTTGCACAAGCTTGTCATGTCCTCCTTCTCCCGCATGAGAGAAACAGAGATTCTCTTGCCTACAGAGGTGTGGATGTGAAAAGTTGAGTAAGTTTTGCTATGAAGTCTGAGACAGACCCATTGCTGCATGTGCAGATGGGTGCTCTTTCACATCTGACATTTGTCTTCACGTTCAAATGAAGAAACAGGCCTTTGATTTCTGTTTATGAGCTGCCAGGAAAGGTCCCACCTGGGAGCAGAACACCTGAGGGTGCAGTTCTGCAGGACCTTGGACTGGTCATAGGAGCCGCTCTGGCCAGCTGGGTGACAGGAACACTCACCCCACCCATGTGCTCCTGTCCCCTCTCCAATGCAATAAAGAATGTGGGCTCAGGGGAGCTGAAAACCAGCCTAGCAAATAAGTTAATTATTTTTCAGATGGGTCACCTCCTGAAGTCGCTCCTTGTGAAGTGTCGGAAAACCAGCCTGAGGGTGGGAGAGGGCAGAAACAGGTCAGCAGAGCTGGAGGAGGGGGTTGGGCATGAGAAGAAAGGGATGGATGGTCCAGCCACAGCCTTGGTATTGCAATGTTGCAGCTGTGGGAGAGCTGACCCTCATCTACTCCTTGTCTTCCCTTTGACTGTCCTCTGGTTTTGTTTGTCTGAGTTAATAATTAGTGCGTTAACTCACAAAGAAAGCAAAACATGGCTGTCTTTGATGAGATGGTTTCTGCCATGCCATTGCTGCACGTTAACCACGAGCAGAGGCGTAGGACTTACCCAAGGACACCACTATGTAGCAGAGTACAGTCTAAAGTTAGATTTCTCCACCCAACGTATAAAATAAGCCCAAATGAAGGGGCTCCAACCTGCTCTGGGCTAATAAAGCATGCATCCTGTAGTACTTTCAGAGCCACAGATTTTATCCTGAGGACATTCATGCTCAGCAATCTTTCCTCCTTTCCCTTCAGGACATGCATCTCTGATGGACAGTGTCACCTACCAACTTTTTCATCAGCATTTCCTGGGCTCCCTTTGTCTCTGGTTACCCCAAGACAGCAACAATTGGCTCCATATCCTGGTTAAGCCTGGTTGAGCTGCTCCCACGCCCAGTGTACACCCTGTCAGGACGCTATGCACCACCCACCACTCTCAACATCATCCAGCAGCAGCAGCACCTTCCCACCAAGGAGATACCCTCCTTTGTGCATCCCAAGTCACGTCAACCTTGGTGGCCTAAGTTGCTGCTGTATTTTAGTCCTGTTTAACCTGCAAATCGCAGTCACTGAAGCATATCACATGTGTCACCTTGTTTGTGGGCTCAGGCCAGTAATTGGGAGGAGGAAACCTTCTATAAGTATGGCCTGAGGTGCACAGAGAGAAGGGGAAGCCTTACGCAGCTCTCATTAACTGCTGCACCTGAACAATGTGGTTTGGTGTCTTCTCCAAAGGCTGAGCTGCAAGCCCAGGACTAAGGGGGGAATGGTAAATACTGTCTCATGGAAGCTGCTGAAAAGCATACAGGAAACCTGCTTGCTCAGAGGACTGTTTTAGATGTGGCAAGAGCAGGGGAGTCCCACCAGATAGCTGCTGTCAGCCTGCTTCCCTCATCTGAGTCTCCTCCACCTTTCTCCTTGCCCTCAGCTGGTTCCCAGAGCTGGCAACTGAAGGTCCCAGCCCAAAGGCTACCTTCTCCTGTAGTGATCACCTGCTGAGTGGCAGGCCAGATGCTTGTTCTCTTTCCCTTCTCTCCTCTTCAAAGGTGTTTGACAAAGTTGGTTGTGACACCCACTATGCCACTGTTTTCATAAATAAAGGCTGGTTTTGCATCTTGCAATATTGCTATGTGCTTAAGTAACTCAGTAAGAAGGTTTGTGTTGTGCATGGTTGTTAAGAAGGTAAGCCTTAAACCTATCAGTAAAAAGCCTGAAGTTTTAGTCAATAGCCCTGGGGTTCAAAGTAAAATCTAATTAATCCGTAAACAGTCACAAATTGGTGGCCCCTGCAGGAACTGGAGAGCTAAGCACTGATTTAAGACATTTTCTGTTGGGATAGCTAACTCCTCCATTCAGAAGGCATGCTGTGAAAATGGACTTTTTCACCACCCTAAAATTATTTTGCACTAACATTTTACTTAATTGCTCTTTGGAAAGTGATAATCAGTAAATGTGAGGGAGGAACTTTTGCTGTGGGAGTTACGGCCAGTGCCCCAATTAAATCTGTAGAGAAGAAAATCCAGTTTTACAGATGTTGTGCTGGGGATGGGGGAGGGGCTTCTGCTCTGCACTGCCTTTGAGAGTGGCTTCCTATTTCCCCATTCCCAAACTGTGATGGTGGCCTTTTGCAGGATGAGCTCCAAGGCCTGTGGGCACTGCTTGGAACACTTTCCACCAATGCTGATCCCACACAGCAAGATCACGTCAGAAACTTGTCTCATCCTTCAAAACCTTCAGCAGCTCCATATCACACACTACTTGGGTGAGGGGTAAACACCTCATGCGTTAGCTATCAGTACGTGTCAGATAGACTCCTGCAATGTGGGGTGAAAAAGTTACTTCTCTTGTGGATTCCAGATCAGTTTGTCCAAACGTGTCTCCCGAACAATGTCTGAGCCCTCCTGGCTGCTTTCAACCAAAGGAGGTCTCCAAAATCTGAAGTTTTCACAGATTTTATGAGGATCAGTGACCAGGTAGAAGAAATTCAGACCAGCTCAGTAGGGTCCACAGGAAACATTGGTCCAAGTCCACACACCGACAAGTCAAAAACAAACTAGGTGAAGGTACAGATGGGAGGAATAAAAAAAACATTTTATGTAACAGCCATCCCTATGCTATAAGCATGGGAAAATACTTCTGCTTCATTCTGTGAAACAGAAAGAGGGAAACTATTTTGAAATAAAGCCTCTGGTGGCCTTCCTTTTTTTTTTTTGTTTTAAATTGAGACTGTCTTTTTGGGTTATCGGAGATAAAAGGAATTGGAAAATTTTTACATTTATATGTAGAAGAGTGCTATTCACACAAACGTTAATAAATGCACTTCTTTATGATCCATATCTCAGAAATGCAGTAGTTCCTGGTTTTAAATACTAACCAAATTTTATTACTAAAGTTAAAAGCTAAAATTTAAAAAGTAAATTTTAGAACTAAAAGTTTAGCACCTCACCCTTAATCAATAAACCTCTTATTTCTTCTTTCTTGGGCTTTTCAGTGCCCTGGAATCATCGAGCAGATGGAAGAGAAGCTCAGGTGACCTCCCAGTCCTAGTCTAGGCTCTATCCTGACACCCTTTGTCTGTAACAGAAGCTAATTGCCTGTACCTCAGTAATAGAAAGCATCATCTTACAGGCTTTTTTTGGTATTAAACATTGAAAAGACCAAAAAGTATTTCACCTGCCACTCCCTACGTACATCTGCAAGCCATCTTCATGAAAGACAGTTACAAGCAGTGCAAACATGTCCCAGGAAACACATGCCAACATACCTGGCTTAGGAACCAATGCACAAGCATCTCCCCTGATGGCAAACCTGCTGCAGATAAGACACTCCCTGACTTCAGCGGGATCACGTTTCTCTCAATGAGATGACATAAAATTGAACCCTCTGCTAGTATTCCCCCGCCTTGAGACCTCCTCTGATGCAAACTAGTTGCAGAAGCAGGAGGCAGGAAGCCTGCTGAAACATCGGGGGAATCGCTCATTTGCCACACGGCTGCATTTCTGCACATGAGGGACTGGCAGCTCAGTCCACAGAGCTATGGTAACATTTTAACGGGAAAAATAGGCTTGGGTGCTACACCAGCAGTTTCGTTATGGCATGTGGAGAGGGAATAAAAAGAGAAAACTGACCACGGAGTATTAAAAAAGTAGGGAAGAGGCAGACAAACTCCAAACTCCAGTAACAGCGTCCATGAAATTTCTGCTCTCTTCTTAGTAAGCAAGGCCCTTATGAGCTTGGCGTGCTTCAACCAGTAAAGCTTAAAGCTTAATTACAACTGAGTAATTAAGGGGCCAGCTTCCTCTTAGGCTGGAGCTTTTCTCCATACCAGCTGTGAAGGGTTATATTCTTACCATCCTAAAAATCCCTTACCACAAGCAGCAGCCCTAAACCCAGCAGCACACCAAGAGTTTACCCACCAACATCACACTCTGCCACTGACGTGGTCTGCCCAGCAGAAGTACAGCAAAGCTATACAGATCACTGAGTCTTCCCTGCCCTCCTTTCCCTTCTTCTGTACATTAGCCACAGCCACATTGCTCGCCTGGGCAGGTTTGTGCTGGGCTGTCTCTGGGAGTGGCTGACAAAGCATCTTACTGGTACACTGGAAACTTAAATGTGTCCTGCAAACCTGACCCAATCGTGCTAAGCGATTTTGTTGCAAAGATCAAGTCATGTCAAGTACAAAAGTATGAAAGTAACTGATATTTACTTTTAGGGTTTGTAAACCTGGATACTTGGGAATGTTAATATTTATTGGCCCCTTTACAGGACAAGTAGAAAGACCAACACCTTTAGCAGCAGATGATAGTATGTGTTGTCTTGCTGCATAAATTTGACACCTGTTTTTCCAGGCAGAAGAGCCTGAACACAATCACTTTATCACTATGGATCCTGAACTGCTGTCCAGTGATCAGTCAGTCTGCAAAACCCTCTTTTAAGTGCTTCTCAGCTGCTCCATTGACTCTACTAGGTTCTGCATATAAACAGCACCTCAGAAAGACCCTATAAAGCCACGGTGCTTCCATCATGCATCCAAAGCTCAGCAGTGCTCTTTTCCCCAATGCACCATCTGAAGTGTAAGGTATATTTTCAGATCTACCAAACAGGTTCAGCATGGGCTTGGTGCCAAGCCTATTGCAAACACCAGAAAAAGGGCTCAGCTGATTTTGGAGTGGTTTGGATCAGTTGTTCTAGGAAACATATTTGTACAAAGGTAGCAGGAGGAAGGAACAGTACTTACAAGAAATTGTGGGATCAACAACAGAAGTGCTCCAGATGAAGTTACAGGGCTGATGTCCAGTTTGCTAAACTTAGCAAAGGTAGGACTAGTCTCTACAACTTGAAGACATTAACTTCAGAGGTGCAGAAAGATGATCAGCAAATGCTTTTGTTTATATTGGTGTGACTTCCTATAGCTGTCTAAAAGCTGGATTCTCACCTGAACTGGCCAACCCTATTCCCTCCATTGTATCTGGATACAGCTGTGTGTTGCTGAGGACCAATTCCCATCATTTTGGACCTCTCTCTTAAGGTGGGAAGAATGGGAGCTCCCAATCAACTTCCACTGGTGACAAACAGAGCTTGGGTAATGACCAGAGACCAGATGCACAACTTGCAGAGGCTGATACTAAGCAAGGGAAATCCCACCTCGCGCCTTTTAGTTCACTCAGAGTTTATAGGCAAGTCATCAGCCAGATTCAAAGGGATAGTCTTCAAAGGGTGAAGGTAAAGGTGCTGGTACTCCTCTTGTCACCTCACCATTTTGCTGGTTGTTTTTGTATTTAGCTAACCCCTTCTACATAGTGACCTGGAAAAGAAAGTCCGTAGTCCATGGCAATCTTGTTCAAAAAGTACATATATTTAATAATGATAACAAATACATTTTTTTCCCCTGGAATTTTCACTACTGTATTTCAATAAGTCCCTTCTATGATCACTGCAGTTTGACTGTACATAGCTACTGTCTAAGCTGGATACATGGTTTGTTTTAGCAGTGTTGTACTCATATATTCTCTATAAATATAATAAAAGATTTAACATTTCTGTTTTCATTCTGATTCTTACACATATTTACTGGGTTTTCACAAAAAATACATGTCTCTTTCCTGCCTCCCCCAACCTTTTATTGGGTTCCAAATAAACCTGAGTTTGTAATTCAAGTCAGTATCTGCCATCTGTTCAGGTACGCAAGCCCAATGCACGCAAAGACAGGATTTCAGTGGCCCCCACTTGCTACCTTTGCAGTGCAAACATGTTCTTAGCATGAAGAAAAAGAAAATGTTTTGAATTTTTTTAAATGACAGGAAGAGCTAAAATGGACTCCTGGGACGTACAGGTGCTCTATACAAACAGAAGATGACACTTTCAATCTGAAAATGAATGAAGGTATTTCAGGGTTGTCTTTCTTATTATACTGGGATCCTTATGTATATTATTTTATAGGCAACTTAATTACCCCAGAGGTGGGTGTCTTCACTACATTGAAGAGTACAAGACACATATGGACTCTGTACCAAACTGATGGGCAGCTTGAGTGCTGAGGTGAAGGTCCCATCTGCGGGGATGAGAAGGGAGCTCTGGGTATTCATGCTCTGCTGGTTTTGCCAGCAAGAATTCAAAATACTGAACAGTTCAGTTATCTGTTCTGTCAGTATTTGGACTGATGTCCAATTTTTCTCTTGTAGATTCTGGTGTAAGGCCTGTGTTATGCTAAGAATCGGGAGCATGGCTCAGCTATGGGCTCTGCTGGGGATCGTCTCCCCTCCCTTGGCTGGCCCTCCTCCTCGAGTCCGTGTGTATCTCTCTCACGAAACTGGAAGGAAAGCTTCTCAAATGGGTAAGTCTCATCATTTGCACAGACACCAAACCAATGCGGCCACAAAATTGTTTGCAAAAATACTGATGAAAATAGGCTTTGGATTCCTACTGATAGTCTCGAGGCAAAATCCCCATTTTCAACAACAACCCCAAGAAGACAACAATGCCTCTGCTGCCTGGGTTTTGAAATGACATTAAGTGGGTGGGCAACAGTGGGGCACCCATGGGCCAGGGCTGCCCGCTTGGGAACCAGACAGGAACAAGCTTTGTTGAGATGTTTCATACACAAAAACACATACACAAGCATGGTACAGATGAAAGAAAAGAGTCGTCTTTGGCTAAACCTTCTAATTTATAGGAAACGGTTTGAAGACAAAAACAAAACAAAACAAAAATGTTGTCAACCTCTCATTTACTTAGAAAAACAAGACTGGTATGCAGAACATGGTACCTTTTAAGGAAGTTAATCTTCACCACTCAAAACAATACCAAATTTTTGGTAACCACTGCATTACCAATCTTGCGGTATAAAACGGCATTGGTACAGGTTCATGAGTCCTTTACTAGTCTTTTTAATTCACTGCAGTCTCTCAGAAAAGCCTTCAGGTGTGTCAAGTGTTGCCTTGCTGTAATGGGCTAATGCAGTCCTGCACATAGCTGTGCCATGGAACTAGTATAGCTGTGAAAATCGGAGGTGACTGGATTGTTTAAACACAGTGTGTTGCAATCTGGATGACTGTTTGAAGCATTCACTTGTAGATGCATCCTATGAGAGGAACAGGCCTTGAGTGTGGTGAATTTCCACGTGATGAAAGTTGGTTTTAAATAATCAGGTTTCTTCTGAGTGACCTTGTTAAACACTTTGTTTAGGAAAAAAAAAGTTTTCCATTATTAGCTACTTCATTTAATTAACCATAAAATCTCCTTTGACTTACAATCCTCCCACTTTTTCTGAAAGTTTACATCACTTGTGTCTTTATTCAAGCTTCTACCAACTTCATCTTCTTGGCAGTACTTGTGAGCAAGATGACTTTGGATACATTATCTTGAGTTTCTCCAGTTGCCTAGCCATGTGAACAATGCCTATAGCAGTATCATGTACTGTGTGGTAGAGGCAGATGGAGCATGGGCAGTCTTACCACAGATCCTGGATGAGACCAGCGTTCAGGGCACCATGCAGATCACCTTGATGAACCAAACCGTTAATGCTCGCTGCTCTTCCAATCAACCTTACTGCAACACTAGATGAGAGCAGTGAAAATACATATTGATGTAGCTCTTTCAAGACATGTTCTAGTGTACGGTCAGATGCCAAATGCCAATATTTCTTAATGGCACAAGCAAAGCCCTTTTCTTTCAACTTTAAAATATAGGACGACGCCTTCCTTACAGGTTGACCTCTGATTTTCTACATTGGACCACTGTAGTGTAATACGTAGTGACAGTAACATGCCTGTGGCTTTCCCTTCTTGTTAAAAGTAAAAAATGTTAGGTCCCAGAAAACAGCAGTGCAAATCCTGGGATGTCAGACTAACACTGGCCGCTGACAGCATCTGCTGCATTGAAGGAGATCTGCGTAGGGCTCATCTGCTGCAGCTGAGGCATCCTCACTTCCAGCGGCTTGTCGCTCGCCGACTGCATCGTCTGGTTCCTCTTCCGCAGCATCTGTCCGATCCCCATCATGGGGAATCTGCCTCTGCTTTTAACACAGTTAGGGCTGCCCAAGGGGTTGTTGGAAACCAGCTGAGTAGGGGACACTGCTTCTTCCTTTGCTGGATACACTTTTTCTTCATATGTGAAAGAGACTTGGGTGGGGTGGATGGGGGAAGTACTCCCTGGCTGAAAAAGCGGGGACAGTGTCCTTTCACTTGAGCTTTTGTAAGGTAAATTCATTGGTGAGCCTAAAATCCTGTACTGGTGAGAGGGGGAAACCTGGTCTATTTGGTCCTCTCTGTCAACCGACTCGAAGGAGTGCACAATATTCAGTATGAGAGGAGAGTCCTTTGCTCGACCCCCGATCCGGGCTGGCTCCTGCTGTGGAGACTCCTGCCTCTTGAGGAGCCGAGGGGTTCTGGGGGGCGGCTGCTGGACTTCGAGGTACTCCAGGGAGCTGGAAGTGATGCAGCCTGTCTTGGTTGCCAGGGGTTCGTGGAAAGGGCTTACCCCACTGCTGGAGTCTATAAAACAATCAGAAAAGGAACCAGAACAGCAGATTGCATTTCATACCACTGTCTTATGGCAGACAACATCCAGCATCACCTTTAACAAATTCTAGAAGAGTGTGACAAATGCACTAGCTAAAACAAATGGTTTTAGGAATATACTCAGAACCTAATTCCCTGACTCTCATTTGATACTTACATTGTTGTTTCATGGGTAATTTATCTGTCACTTTCCTCAAAGGCAGGAAGAGTGCTTAAACTGAGTAAGACAAAGACATGAAGTGGAAAACCACAGATGTCTTCAGCTGTTTGTATTAATTATATCCTCTAAGGCCACGTCTGAGAAATCTCACATGTCTCTTTTCTTAGCACAGCTTTGCATGGTTTTAACTGGCTCTGTGTACTGTATTCACTGACATACCTAACGACACACGGGACAACAGTGAGTTAATCCCTCATGTTTTTTACTTGCATTTTGGAACAAAACCTGTTCTTGGTTTCACAGATGTAAATATGGAGTAGCTGCACCAGCCAGATTCAGGCCGTTGCAGTTGGAACAGATTGGCTGCAGCAACTTCAGCAAGAATCTTCCCCCAGCAAGGACTGAATATAAATGGAACAACCTTTGCAGGATTTGGCCCAGTAAAACAAAACAGCTCGTGGAGAAGATCTGCTTGGTTTCTACAGGATGCTGGCCAAGCTAGTCATAAGAAAACATGCTTTGCTGATTTTAAGGAAAGCCATCCAAGGAGCCCCCTTTGTTAGGTTCCATCTAACTGAAAGAATAGCGGACCGGCAGTTAATCGCTGTCCACGAATTCCCTTGGTCTCAAACCATCTAAAAGGGACAAAAAATAATTTAGGTCTGCCAGCCCCCAGGTCGCAGCCACAAATCTCACATGTACTTCTTTTGAAAGGGATGGTCTCGGCAGGGGTTGAGACCTGAATGGATGTATGGGATGAAAACATTCACATTGAGAGCTGTCTGGGAAAAACAGACCCGCTTTAATCTCACTAGTTTCTTTCTAAAACTGCTCAACATTATTTGATTACTTCATTTAAGAAGTGTCAAAACATGGTTTCCATAGCAGAGATATGCTTTAGCTGAGACATGAATGATTTTCAGGTTTCAGTTTAAAAAAGCAGGGAGAAACCTAATGAGGAAAAAAATAAACTAGGTTTACTTCCCCCCATGCCTCTCTCCCAAAAGTAACAACAAATTTGAACAAAGTGAGCATTTAAAAAATGTTTGTTACATTTTTCACAAAAAGTATGTCCCCTTTCTGACCAGCTCCGTGGACTCATAAGATGGATCACTCCTGATACCTTGCAGCAGAGGTGTCTGTGCTGCCAGACAAGCATATTTCCCCCCTCTGCTCTATACTGACCTCGCCTTACTTAGTTCCTTCATTTAACAGCCAGTTGCACCACCTTCCTGCTCCTCAATGTCTCCTGTCCACATGTGCACTACCAACACCCCCTTTTCCCCACTGACTCCCCTTTTCTGCCTCCTTTTGTGAGCAGCTCTCACCCATCCTTCCCAGGCTGACTCCTACCCTGTGTGATTAATGTTCTGCTCTCCTCTGTCTGTCTCATCTTTTCCTTTCCTTGCTATTTCTTTCCTCCCTCCTTTTGCTGCCTGAAATTTACTGGGGTTGGAAGTCCCACCTGCACTTCCTCTTGGCTTCCTATTTTCCCTTCCTCCACCATCAGCTGCTGCCCACTGCTTCTCCCAGGGATGCCACCATTACCAACTCTCTCTTCAGGGTCAGGGACTTCTTCCCGTGCTGCTCCTCAGTCCCCTCTTAGCAAAACACATTTGCCAGTAGGAAGAAGCTTGTCTACCAGCTTTGGTTTGTCAGTGATCTGCGGTGGGTGTTGATCCTTTCAAAGCACTAGCGTGAAGTGCAGATGATTTTGTATAAGTACATATAAATAGGGAAAGAAAGCTTTTTTTAAAACACTGTGGGGATTCTGTCAAATGAAAAGAGAAGTAAAAGTGAGGATTCATGGCTGCGGAACATTGTCATGGTTTCCTCAGGACGTTTCATTCACTGTTTGACTATCTTATCCAGCCCTCTCTCACACACCACCTCCAGAGCAGACAGCGAATGCAAGCCCACTATTATTTACTAACAAACAACGCAAAGCACAAGACGTTCTCATTACCAGCGCACATGCCCACGCATGCACATGCGCACGGTACACACCACTGGCATTTCTCCCACTGACCTTTCTCTGGACCTCCAGCCTTGGTGACTTTCCGGTCCTTCAGCAGAGCCTTGGTGTTCTGTATCTGTGAGATAAGACAGGAAGAAGGCTGTCTATATGAAACTGGACTTTTCTCAGTTTTCTTTGGGAGCTGACGGTGAAGAATCTCCCCTTTCTTTTCTTGTTCTTTGAGTTTTTTGTCCTTTAAGTTGTAAAACAAACAAGAACAATTTGGTTTACTTAAGGGAAGTTTAAATGATCACCATACTTAAACGCACACCACTTACCAAAGATTAATTAAAAACTATACATTTACAAGGAATGTATCCTGGCTACTCAAAATAACTGAATTTTCCATGTCTCTGATCTGTTTGACATAATTTCATGGCTCCCATCTGCTCTAACAGTCATGTACCATGAAAGCTGGTTTTGGAAAATTAAAGGAAAAGGGACATCTTCTCTTCAGACACCATTTGTCCTAGGAGACCTTGCTGGAGCAAGTAGATGCAGGCTCATGCTCCTTCACACCTGAAATTTGCCTTCCCATTTAAACAAGGAAAAAAGGTCTTTGATTTCTCTTTATTGCACTTCCTCTGACATTTGAAAAGGTGAGCTGAAAAGCTGTAAAGAAGTTTAAACTCTTTGAGTCATTTATCTTCTGTCCAAACAATATCTGGAGATATTTAAAAGCCCTTGCTTTTGCAGCATCTCTGCAACTGCACAAGACACAGAGAGGGAGAAAATTACCAACTCAACTCTTCACTGAACTGAACTCCTTTTTGTGACAGGGAAGGCAGCTGAAGGTAGGATTGCAAGCACATACATCCTAAAACACAGGTTTGATCTCCAGCAACGACAGAGGAAAAATATAACCTGGGAGTGGGATCTGAAGAGGAATCCAGTTTTCAAAGCACTGTTTTACAATGGAGATCCACTGTACCTTTTTTCAGCATGAATCACTAGGTTCTGCGAACTTTGAAACACTCTTTACCTGCCACTGATTTCAGGGGAGATAAAAGTCTTATTTTCACTTCTAAGAATCTGGCATCAGCTTTGTGGTCCATATTTTTTTATCCCTCAAAGACTTCAAGAATCTCTCACCTTTCTGGAACAAATATGTGTGGTCTGTTTTTAGATGTCAATCTCAAAGAAGTGGGGGTTTGGTTTGGGGTTGTTTCTTTAAAGGGGCATCTATATAACATTCTTTGTGCAGACATAATTCTCATCTAAGCGACACGTTTTGCTGTGTCTTATTGAAAAGTCGCTGGAACTACAATTCTTTTTAAAAAAAAACAGGGAAGTTCCGTCACCCAATTATGCGGTGAGGCCTGTATTTTGTCTAATAATTATGCACTGCCAAGGGGCTGTCTCTCTTGATGATTTGCAATTGGAAGTTCATTGACATGAAGTCTACCAAAACCTTCAAATGTAAAGTAACATGCATATATGTGAGAGAGGGAAAGAAAGACACAGAAGACAACTTGGGTTCTCTTGGGCCACTAAAAAGGTCTGGAAACACTTAAGAGGGAAATAACTGGACTGGACTTGTTATGATCATTCCCAGCTCAGACAGAATTCAGCCCCCAACACAGAGGGTGTCTGGGCTCCTGACTTTGCCTTTGCACTGCTGTTATGTTTTCTAAGAAGCAGGAACACAGTCATACCATATAACTGAAGCACACATGAAAAAAAAATTCCATATCTGGCATAAGCAATTAATTAGTTTACCTTGGATGAACACTGCAAGTAGTCTTTTAAAATTTACTAACATTGTTGCTCTTAGACCATGGTAGTGAGAGGGGAAATGACCAAAATCTGAAACTCCCAACGTGCTACATACTATTTTATTTTAAAAGGAAAGGAAGATTTCCTTCAGGGGCATTCTAAAAGTTCACTCTTCAGTGTACCATGCACAGCCATGTAATGGCATGCTGTCACACAATGCAGGAGTTATACCGGTATGTTATACTTGAATAGGTTTGGCATTACATCATTCTCTGCTATTTCCTGTCCTGATCTCGACCCTAAAACCTACTCTTACTCCCAGCAACGGATTTGAAAGGAAGATAAAGGATATTTGCCTTGGCCATGTCTGAAATGGTGACAGGACAACGACACGAGTTCTTAAAAATTGCAGATTCCCTGAGTCTGAGCCCAGTAGTTACCCTGCTGGAGGCAGATAACCCCTGTGCTGGTCCCCCAGATTTGCTGGAGGGATGGCCACTCATCACCTGAGACCTCTCTGGCAAAAAGAGAGAGAGGGAGAGAAACAGACTGCTGCCTCCGTCCTTCCTCCCTGTGCTGCCCATCCACCCTGAAGCACTAAAATGAAACTAGCCTGCAAAACAGCCTGATTACTTAGCACTGACAGTGGTTCCCAGCACACTCAGCCATGGCACACTGATCCCACCACTCCAGGTTAGGAAACCTAGTGGAGAAGAGGGGCTGGGTATGACCAATGCCCATATGCCCCTCTGCCTGCCCCAGCAGCAGGAGGTGCTGCTGGCAGATAACCCCCCACCTAAGGCAAAGTCCTTATTTCACTTCACTGGAGTGAGATGGAAGATACTCATTCAGCTGTTGAAGCTGAAGCTGACCAGCTCTCTCCCTGCTATTCCCATGGCAACACACAGCTACAGTCTCTGAGCAGTGTCTGCTTAGGGACCAGTGCCTCCCAGTTCCCCTCTGGAAATGGGAGGTGATAAGGGGTCCCTACCTCCAGCTCATGAATCTGCCTAAGCTTACAAAATCCCTACCCCCGAGTGGCACCCACTGATCCCAGTGACACAAGCTAGACACTACCAGGGCTGTATCCCACCCACATGAAGGCATTTTAGGAGAGATGTCTACCATAGTTACAATCAGCACTACCATCCCAGGGTCTGTATTCACCCATGGGTCCTGCTGTAACTGTCCTGGTATAGGCAAGGGTAACACAATCCCCTTGTGTAAATACAGCTAAAGAGATGGGAAACATACTTTATACTCAGCTATGCCCATGCAGAAAAAGAATAGAGTGTATTATTATTGCGGCGTCTGCACTCTGATTGCATCCAAGTAACTATTTCAAGATAGAAATGACACCCCCTCATCCTCTAAATAGCTATACTGGGACTAACTCTGAGTGCAGAAGGGGCTTTGGAGGGAGCATTTATCTCTAAGCATTCCTACAAACCAAACTGGGGTCATACAGTGATGTTATCATTAGCTTTCAATTATCTTTAGGAAAGTCAAATGCTGGTTCCCGTCTGTGGGTGCACAGATTTCAGGACCACTGCCCAACCAGACCACGCACGTCTCTCTCATCTAGGTGCAGAGGCACCTTCAGGCCTTGCTGCAGACCCTTCTGCATGAGGTAGGTACAGAGATGCTGTAAGCTAACACCTGGATGCAAGGCAGAGCTATCTGTGGCTCTCCTGTCATTGCACAAAGAAGTGACACCAGCATCTGGAGGAAGCTGGCCCAGAGAGCACCAGGATGCACCATGTGACACCTGCAGCATTCACCTCTGGGTGCCTGCCTGTGTTCCCAGGGGAAGGGTGCCCTGCAATGGCTTCAAGTAAACTACCAAAAAGCATTTTGAAATATTATATTCATTGAGTCTACCCACTGCCGATACATTTTAAGTAAGGTGGGTTTTAATTTATGTAAGGAAAGAATGACAAGTACTTTGCCCCGATATTTCCATTTGGCTTGCAGTTCAACTTGTCATGCAAGCAGTCTTTAAAATGAACGAACCCAGCCATGATACAAATCTGCCCCTGCAATTAGATCATCAATCTGACACTGAAAAGTAGCTTTTGAAATAGGTAAACTCTTCAAGAACACTGTTCTTTGTGTTGGTAGGTAAGACTTGCAGAGATGATAATACTTCTGTAATTTTAGTGCTTGGCAAAGAATCATCCAGGGAAGAAAAATCCAGCCATGTGAAGACTCATATGATCTGAAATGCATTCTTTTAATACAAACTGCCTTCTCTATATGCAGGCAAGAAGACTGGAGACTGACAAAGCAAAAGGTAACCTGGTTAACTCCTCTGTCTGGTGAAGGGAAAACCCTCATGACACAGTGGGCTAGTAGTTCTGCATCACTTCTGCCAAGAAGCAAAAGTACTAATCAGGGCAGAGTTTTGTGCTAATACAGTTTCATTGCTTCTGATAGTCATATCAGAGTTGTCCCAGGAAATCAGGAATGCCAGGTGACCAGAGAGAGTCACCCTGGCTGTCACTCAGCTCTCTGCCATACACCACCAAGGTCTTGAGACTCAAGGCAACACAGTTATGGTCTTCTTACAACACCATCAACTAGCACCCCAGAATGAAACTATGGAGACCCCTGAAGAAGTCTGCATTATTTTGCTAAACAGATCACTTAAAACTTCTATTTTCTTCATAAAATCTGAAAGTCACCTTTACACTTTCACCTTAGGGAGCTACTGTTTGCTCATTCAAAAAGAAACGGGGGGAATTACTTGTCTTGCACAGGCAAGACCACAAGTTTGGTTTTTTTTCTCCACAGGCCCAGAAATCCATTGCCTTAATCAAAATCACCAAGAATCTTCAAATTCAGTCTGCTTTCAATGTACCATAATGACTTTTAATGAGCTTTCATAGAATCGTATATCATTAAGGTTGGAAATGACCTTCAAGATCATCAAGTCCAACTGTCTACTAAACATTATCATGGCCAGGAGCTTTGAGCTTTACCTCATAGGAGTCCTTGTTTGCCTTGTATTTTTCTATCTGGTATAGTTGGTTCTTGTGGCAGATATTGTCCTGGCCTTCAGACTTCTGTGGAGAGAGAAGCACAGAAAAGTAAATATGTACAATAACTAGAGAAAACTAATGTCCAATTACTGCTTAATGGACCATATCCACTCTTGGCATTCAGTGGATGTGCATCAACTTACAGAGATGGTGAATTTGTTCCATTACATTTTAAATATCATTGACAGCATCATCATTAAAACAAGCTTGCTAAAAGAACAGAGAAAAGAAAAAAACTAAGAAGCTGTTGTCAGTTCAGAAGGCTGTTGGGGATAATTTCTCTAAGAAGCAAACACATTAAGAAAAAAACTCCATAAAACCCACCCTTCTGCCTGTGCAGTCACATAGAAGCCTACTGGCCCTCAACTAGTTAAGACTCCTTGCCGGCCCACAGATAGTTGTGTGGAGAGGTCAAGTGAAGAGAGAGTGCAGCTTTTCTGTGCACTGTGCCCATCCTAGCAATCCAGCAAGTATCACACAAAATGTGGCCTGAGCTCAGCTGCCTACGAATGTACAGGGCAGGATGACATGTGGCAGTAGGCTCCTGACCTAGAGAAAGCTGCTGTGCACACACATCAGCAGTGTTTGTGACCCCCAAGACATCCTCAGAGGCCAGGAGGCTCAGCAGGAGATTAGGAGACTATATTCACGTTATTTTTCATGTAAAACTTTCAGCTAAGCTTTCACTTAAAAACTAAATAAAATCTTAATAGCTCTTGAGCTTTCTCTTGATTTCCTGAACCAAATTCAAGGGGCAGAATTAACATATGGATACAGAATGCCACAAAACGGAAGTAAGGTTCTGCACAGCAACAGTTTCCTTTCTATAGGGTAACTGCCTAGATGGAAGGGATCTCCTATGGGACTCGTGAGACATAAAGCATATCAGCAATTATCTCTGCAACTGGGGCAATTCTTATCTGAAATAATGTTACTAGTTTTCAAAAAATACTTCCCCTTTATAGTTACTTTTTCAAAACTGGAAAAAAACCCTACCTTGGGTAAAGCTTTGAGACCAAATGCCAGCAAGTAGGGAAACTTTTAGCACTTCTCTTATCCTCCTCATCCACTTGTTCAAAGAACTAGCATCAAGCAGTACTCACTCTAAGGCTTGCCAAGTAGCGCTCCAGCTTCTTATTAAGTAGAAAGTAGATGGCAAGGGTGTGACTTGCCCTGTTTGAGAGCACAGTGTTGATGACATCGCTGTTCTTGTAGCCAAGCTTCTCGGTCATATGGAGCAGCACGCTTTGGCTGAGGTCCTCAAGGTGAATCCTGCAGAGAGAGAGAGGCAGAGCATGACATTTGTACCATCCTTCCAGTGACAGAGCCTTGCCAGTCATGGCAGAGTGTAAAGAAGAGGCCTGAAAGAATCAGTAATACATGGGTGATTAGCTCTCTCCTCTCTAGAGCAGGTATGAAAAGGGCAGATTATTTGGGAACAACAGAAGCTGTGACATCTGAACGAACAGCACTCTACTCCCATGTTGTACCCTGATGCAAAATGTCCCTGAGATGCTCAGGACACTGCCATTTATTACCCTACAACTGACCAGAGAAGACCATCAAGATTACCTGGCTGGTTTTGAAGGACAAGAGGAAAAACACAGCTCAGCTACATTTGGCTTTCTGAAATGACCCTTTCCTTGTAATCATACACCTCTGCATTCATCTTCACCCCTTACCTGTTGCACAATATTCATGCACTACGTAGCCAGGGAATTCCATGCTGGAGAAAGGGGACATACAGGGAGGGTTATTACAGCAGCTCTCAAAATGGTAAAACTGCTGCTATACTTACATCAGTTAAAAGCAGGAGTACAAGACATTTTTATGTAGGTACTCTTCTATAAGATCTATAACAGACTCAGCCAAGGCGAGAAATGGAGTACAGAAACCTTGTGGAAATGGCAAAGCATCTTCTCAGTCTAAGTTAAAATTATATTTTCCAAAGAACTCTGCTCCTATTTACACCTCTAAATGCACTGGCCAGCTTCCCAGATGTACCCATCAGCTCCCATCCATCTCCAAAGAAATGCTGGGTTTCTTTTGGTTCCTAAAGGATATTCCTTGATCCTAATATCAAGACTATTATCTGGCTAAGGCAAAAAAACCAGCTATGGGCTTCTTTACAACCTGCCTTCCCCCTTCAAAAGGACCATTCTTCACCTTTCCCACTTCTGCCCTTCTGTCCCCCTGTCCTGTGCACCTGTGATGTGTGGAATGCCTGGACAGCAGTCTGGGTCTGACACAGACGACTTAGACAAGATGTTCCACGGTCTGGAAAATCTCAAATAACTCTTTTCCTTTATTCAGCGTTCTTACTAACATTCGTTCTGCAGCCAAGGAATGCTTGGGGTTGGGATTTTTTTACGTTCAAAAGGAAAACTTATCTTGGCCATTGTACATTAAAGCATCTGGACAGCAAAAGAAATTCAAGCAAATTCTACTTGAACTGCTCAGCAAAATGGGAAAATTTTGCTTGCCTTTGGGGATTTTATTTAATAAAAGCAAGCTTACAAAATGCCTGGGAGAATATTCTCCTGAAAATGCAGTTTCTTCCTTTCTTCTACCTTAATCTCCATGATCTCACTTTTCCTACCGTGTTCCTGTCTTCGGAACAATGGGTGTTACCCTCGAAATGGTGGAAGAGCACCACAAGAACCTAACACAGCTTCTTGCTTGTACTGATAAAGAGAAGAAGTGATTCTTTCCAAATCCAGTAGTGGATTTTTCGGAACTATTTCAACACATCTTACCCACATCTGCACACTAACAAAAACTCGACAGAAACTCTGTCAACGATGACTCTAGTGGCACTTTCTGCAGCAAGCTGAAAAAGAGTTAAGCTGTATCTTTATTCAAAATTTGTGGAGTATCTTCCCTATAAGGCTCCAGTATGACAATGTCTAGGTAGGTCAAGCTTTGGGCATCAGCTAATTAAACTAAAGAAATATTATCTGAAAAAATGAAGTGAAAGAAAGAACCTGTATGGCTTTTATCCTTTGTAGTTTCCCATAAAATCTGGGTTCAGACAGAAGGAGTATCTACTTTTCTTTTGGTTTCAGACCAAGGATTATTATCATCACCATGTACAAATATACCCATGAGCAAACATATTACTTCTCCATAGTTCAGCACTGCATTTTCTTCTGTTCTTCCATTCACTTGCATTTATGAGGGAGTGATTAATGGGCACTCCATAAATAAAAAGCATTGCACAGCTATTCTATCTACTAGAGGCCAGCCTCTTCAGTAAGCCACCTAGCTAATTGCATCAATGAGCAAACTCTAGAGGGGACGCTTTCACCACACCTGACTAAAGCCTGACAACTGCAAGCTAGGAATTAAAAAACAGAGGCATGAAAATGTACCTTCAAATGCAAAAGAACTGTGAAAGCACATTCAAGCCCTATTTCTGTCTTTTTGCTTCTTTTCTGCAGATAAGGCTCACACAGCAAGGGAATTAGATTACCTATACAGCTCTCAGTTACACTTACATTCACTTAACAGATGCCCCATTTAGTAGATTGATTAGTCTCATTATGACAGTGATTTCATTAGTTAACGACTTACTCAGTTTACACTTGTTTTCCCTTTCTTTACCATACAACGTTCATGTGTACCATATTTCAGTACAGTCCAATGGACCATAGACACTCAGATTTTCTTTTGCTGGACAGCATACTATGCAAATTAACTCAATCGCCCTTAATTTTGGGGCAGCAATGTCAAAATAATGGGTCTGCCTGTTCTCATAAAAAAAATGCTCATTAAGAGCCCACTTTTACATTTTGTCCACATAGATCTGGGGATTGCAGGCAGCTGGCCTCACATTTGCCCTCTCCATTTCAGTGGATAGCTCTAGTGATGCCTCCAGGCATCCAAGCTGCTCAACATCTATCTGACCATATTTTGAGAGCAGAAGACCTGTTATTCCACTATGGTCAAAGAATAGCATAGACACAGTGATTCTCCATGACACAGTACTTGAATTATTGAATTTTAAGCACCAAAACTAGGCTTTGAGTTGCTGGTTTTGCCTCGGTGTTACTTAGGATCTTGGCCTGCAAGCCAGTAACTCCTACAATGAATCCTCTGCAGCTACTAGATTGTGCATGAGACAGCTGGAGGGCTTTGAGAGAGGAAGGAGGTTTTATCTGATCAAATATAGACATATTTCTAAGTGAGTTGCCTGAAGCTCCATTTACAGTCACTGGAGAAGAACGTGGCTCTCCTGGGCACAAAGTCATCCTGTTGCAGAATCAAAAAGAAGTCAGATGTATTATTGTGTAAAAAGTGCCCTTATTTCTCTCCATTGACTGCAAAGAGAACCCAGGCTGGCTGGCTAACGTGTTGACTCTACACCACAGATGTTTAAAGTCAAACAAGATTTTTTCTAACCAAAGTGGACCACCTTTCTTTCTTTTTCTTTCTCCATAGATGGATGTTTGACTGGCCATCAGATTTGTTCTCTGTTTGCATTTAGTCATACACTCAGCACAAGTATTCAAGACCAACAACCAACTTTGCAAGATCATTTAACTCTGACCTTTCTCGTTACAGTTTACATATTTACGTAATCCACGGAATCTCACATATGTATCACAAATTGTCATAGCCTCCACTGGAAAAGTAGCTTGGCTTTTACTGACAAACAAGGAGAAGATCAGAACTACCTGACACATGTACCCATTCCAAGGTCTGGAGTCAATTAGTCATATGACCTGCATCCCAGACCACCCTACATATAATGCACTGTACTCCAGCTTCTAATTTAAGGTATTGTTTTTGACCATTTCAAGCAACACATATTCAGTGGCCAATACTAACAGCTTTTAGAAAGGAGTCACAAAAGCAATCCCAGAAAATGCAGTAGGATGTTGTCACACAAATGGAACTCAAACACCAAACTTGATCACATCACACACAGGCAGGCTTTCTCTACTTTTTTGCACAGTACCTGTTTGGATATGTGACATTAGGTGGTGCTCTTCCTGGGTAATTCTCATTAAGCCATCGATTTGCAAGTGCCTGCTGGATGTTGGGTCTCTTTGCAGGATCTGGCTCTAGTAGAGAGCGTAGAAAGTTTATGGCCGCTGTGAAGAAATCAAGGAAAAAAAACAATAGCTATGTCATCCGCTTTATGACTTAACACTGTTGTTGAGTTACTGCAGGTGTGTAACCTGACCAAAAAGTATACTAAAAAGGAGTGTTTTTCTTATGGTATGCTCTAATATCCTTGAAAAAAAAGGAAAAACTGATAAGGGATTAGTAAGTAAAATAAACAATGATCTATAGTCACAATGATTTATAGAGTCATAAAGGAGAGGAGAAAAAGCACCTTTTGTTTCAGACCTTGTTTGAAGTTTCCAAGCAGGTTAGCCAAAACTTAATTTTTGTATGAGGATAAGAGGCTGGAACAGAGGCAAATCATTCAGTCTGTGCTTAAAGTAGAAGGAGGTGGACTGGGAGACAGTGGAGGGAAGGGATGCAGAGCTGGGAGAGAGGACATGCAGAACTGGGTTTCCTCTGACATTATGAGGAGAAATTCTTTCCTGGCTTCCATCCAACCTACAATCAGTTGCAGGAGGTTTTAGCCAAATTAAAAGAGTACAGAAAATTAATGAGCTTTGTTCTGTTTTCAGATACTGAACCTTCAACTTTCAGTGACATTCAACCATCCCTCGGGAGCTTCTTGCAATAACCTTCCGAAGTACTTTTCTGATATTTTTAAGACATGTGCTTCTTATATGGTTAGGAGCAATGAAATCAAATTATTTGCTTAAAGACCCACAAGCAGTGTCTATCTAAGCTGAAAATAAACTCTGTTTTAACACGGTTTGGTCTTTATTCCTCAAATTATCAAGGCTAGATTCAGTCTATTGGCTATGAGATATTAAAGAGTTATCAAAGTCTTCTACACTTCCTCACATGAAAGATAAAGAAACCTGTATCTGGGAAAATCAAGACTGGAATGATTTTGTAGAGTAGACACAGTCAAGTGAGACGATGCCAAATGAGTCCTGAATGAAGTCAACAACAAGGAAGAGGCAGAAGTGATGGCTCTGGCAGTTTTTTCCAGGTCAGGTGAACTGGACCCTGGGGGCTTTTTTCCACCTTCTTCCACAGAAGAGCTGCAGTTCCCTTCCTACTTGTCTCCTTACTAACACAGGTGCCCTGGGCAGTGGCAGCACAGAACCACTGTGGCATGGGATGGTGACCTCTGGGATGTGTCTTCTGTGCCAGCTGCGGTACAGACTTGCCAATAGAGCTACTTCAGCTCAGTGCTGGACCCTTTAAAGGCTTGCGTTACAAAGCAGATCAAACTGGATATGCTAAGAGCTCAGTGCTAGAAAACTGCAAAATTATGAGCCAGCTTTCCTCTTTGGCTTTATAGGCCTTTGATCTCACCACCACTTAGCACCATGCCGTCCCCTACTCTGAAGCAGAGCAGCTGCTATGTGTCTTCTCCACCACCAATACAGTGAAAACCTTGTGAATCCCTGTTCTCACATCCAATTCTCACATGCAAAGGACAATAATATGCCTGCTGGTAAGGACATAATGATCTCATCTGAAAAGGGCATAAATGTTAACTGAAGCACAGTGCCGCTGCCCTTCACAAGTTCTCCTCTATGAGACTTCTCTCCTCCTTTGTGTTTGCCTGGCTGTCCTCCTGAGCACTTTTATCTCCCCAAGCCCACACAAATCACCCCTTACCTGCAGTATGGGATAGAATGGCTGGGTTGATGTGCCAGGGCAGGGGAGTGGACAAGGAAGAGGGGGTTTCTCCTGAAATAAACCAGGGTTAGACCCCATAGGTCTCATAACAGCTCATAACAGCTTGGGTAACTTTGGTGCTCAACATCCTGCAAAAATCTATCAGCTGGAGAGGGCCCCAAGATGCTATTCATTTCAAGGTAGGCTTACCATCAAGAAGCTTATATGTGGAAGAGAGAAAGTAATAATTATAATTTTATGGGTTCAGTTAGGCACCAACTGGGGTTTTTCTAAGCTCTCTCTTCACAAATTGATGATTTATGTGAGATACTTTACTTAAATCTTCCCCAACATCTATGTTATTTTCCTACAATATCAATATTGTGGAAGCAGCAGGAAAAGCCTACATCAAAGTTTATAAGCCTGCTGGAAGCTGATGCTTTGGTTGCTCTCTGTGTGTCCTGAGTGTCTGCCCTGCCATGCCCCTCAGGCATGGAACCCCCATTAGGGCATACAACAAACCCCTTGTTCTTCCATTTCATCTGCTCTCTTTCCAGTACCTCCTCCATCTCTGTGTGAGAAACCATATGCATCTCATGGGTTTAGAGTACAATAAATTAACCCCTCTCCAAACCACCACTCTCCGCCTTCATCACCACCACTCTCAGTCCCTAAATCAGCTAACATCTCCTTATAAATCTTATTTTCTTTTTTCCCATTTGACAAAAGGCGAACTAATTAAATAAAGCTTGTGAAGCACCACAGAGATTGACAGATCCAGACTGGGAGAAACTAATTCTGGAGAGAAGATCCCTCCCAGCAGGCTCCCTGGCCGGATGGACCCAGGCAACACAGAGGACAAGAGTAACAGCACCTTAACTGATTTGAACTGCCAGATGGTACGAGGAGGAGACAAGCCTTTTCCAGTCAGCCGTGCGGCTGTGGAATAGCAAAATTAGTCCCCCAGGGAGCAAACACAAAGCTGTCCAATCAATTTTTGGACCACTGTATTTGAAGCCATTTTTCCCATTGCACCAAGTAGGCTGGTGAACAAAGGGTGCTGTGAACCACCCGTCAGGGCCTAATTACATCAGGCCTCCTTTATGACGAGCTCAAGGACAGCACTAATCTTATTAGACGGTGACTTGCACTTGGTTGAATTTAGTTCCCACAGTGTAATTTTGGGTCAAACTTTGCTCTTTTGACAACTGAGAAACCAGCATCATGAGAAACTACATTAGTCTCTTAACTTCCTTGAGAGTACCAAGATCAGTGATGACCGGAAACAGAGCCTGCTTCTGATGAGGATTCAAGACCTCTGCTGTCTTCATGTTCCTTGTCATGAATGAAACCAACTTAGTGCCTTGCTCACGTTGTGAGGTTGTGCCTGGTTACAATTAAGGTATACAGGCATTGCTTACAAAACCAGCTGGAGAAAATGCAATGAGGTCATTTCACAAGCCATGAGCAAGCTCCACCTAATAAAATCTTTCCTCCAAACTACAGACATGGATAGACGATGGTTTTCTTCTCATCTCCACTTCATTTCTTTGTTCCAGAAGGAAGACCATGTGCATACAGAAGTGGTAAATTGAGGAAAAAAAAAAAGGAATGTGTACAAAGTGGATACCAACTTCCTGAGCAACTGAACTCTGCCCACCTAAAATCAATAATCAGATGGCTGTGTTAAGAAGCTTAATGAAAAACAGTTCCCTAAACAGGAAAATCAAACACTAACTCCAAATTTTCCGTTGCTACACAGTTACTTTGGGTGCTCATGGTCACCCAGCATTTCACCTAACATAAATAAACTATATTCTTGCTTAGTGATAAGACTGGCTACTTTTACAATGGGACTGTGTGTTCAGTAACTGTGAAATTAAATATTGAAAGATAACAAACTGAACAAGCAGAATCCCGCAAAAAAAAAATCTCTACTCTGTATGTGAATTTACAGAAAAAGAAAACCTGATTAAAAAAAAAATAATCCATAAACCTAAGAAGTTAACAAACACAACAGTTCACAGAGCAGAGGAGCAGTTTCTACCTACTGACCCACAGCCGTTAGGCACGAACAAATGTCATCTTAAATCAGTTTGCCATGCCAGTGAATGCACAAGGTCGCTGAATTAGATCAGGAACCGATGCGTACCTTTATTCACAATGAGTAAAATTTAACGCGTTTAAATCTATTCCCTTAATTTCCCATCATCTGTGAAACTTCAAGCTGCTAGAGTTCTCATAGGATAAACAAAAGACCATTTTCACTGGAGTCCATAGCGTCAGTAAGCTACAAATGCTACAGAGATGCATTTGTAAAAAAATTTGATCTCCATTTTAAATCTGTAGGATGAACGAAACAATAAAGTGAAACCTGTGAAGTTATCATTTTTGCTACCCACGGTCTGGTCTTCTACAGGCTTTTTGTGGGTGATTCAGCCTTTAACACATGAGTTGTCCCAGGGAAGCCAGTGAAATTTCGCACTTAAAGACAACTGAAAGAAATCAATGACTGGCGAAACGGTCCATCATGTAACTGCTCTTTATTGGTAAGCTCTTTATTGGTAAAAGCCTCACTCTGGGAGGTAAGTTCGGTAAGTATTTTACCAAACTTGGAAAATGTTTACTATGATATGCAAGTCCCTGCATTCAAGAGTAACTTTGCAACTGATGCAGGATTTGGCATCTAGATCGGTACAGCACAAAGCATCAATATAATCTTTCTTTTCATTTACTCAGTGGGGCTTTGGAATATGTGCTAGAACATTAAAATAGCAATTTTGTGCAACTGAATCCTAATGGGAAGTCTCCAGAATGGGAATACCAAACACTCTAATTGTGTCTACTAGATGGCAAGACTTGCAGCATCCCAGCTCACTTGTAAACCTACCGCTTTACAACATGCCAGCAATATGAACTGCTGGCAGGAAAAATGTACTTCATACACATGCTGAGCGAACAACGAACAACATCCTCCTCTTGATCATGGATAAACTCTGTGAAAAAAACCTTAACTATCTAATGCTTCTGCATGCAGGTAAATACGTACTTGAGAATTCATCTTGAGACAAAACTTTCACGGGCCTTTTCTTACATCCCGTAACAACGGTTGCCATTGTTAGCGTACTGAGTGAAAATGTATGCTCTGTTACCCTTTTTCTATTTGCAATCTTTCAATTTTATTGAATGTCCCTTGTAAACAGTCTGCCAGATAAGAAGAACAGAAGCTCTTCACGAACAACAAATTTAGCATACAAAAATAAAACCCAGCCAAAAAACAGAGCTTGTTCCAAGTACTGACAACGGTCTTGCTATAAGCTGAAAAATGATTCTGTTGCCTAGTGACATGACTTTGAAGCAGGAATTAATATTTTTAATACTAATGTATCAACAATTTCACATTTTTTTAATAAAGGTTATTGCAGGTCACTGTCCCAAAATAACCTTCTGTGTGCATGTCATTATTCTGTAATAAATGAGTTCATTCAAGGTGGCTTATCACTCAACCCTAGTCACGATAATGCCCAGGAATCTGTTATTCCAAAATAATGTGTTTGTGCATCCCCACCCCGCACTAAAATCACTTGAACACGCAAACCTGACCAACTACTCTACAAAGGCAATTTCACAGAATTTCATAGGTTTGTTCTTCTCTCATATTCCGTATCACTTGGCGCTTCTCCAGCTTACATACAGAAGTCAAGGCAAAAGGAGTTATACTACAGCAACTCCCACAGATATTTTGGAGGCTAAAATGAAAAAAAGTATTTTTCACAATTAGTGTGCCGTGTTGGTAGCATGACCCACAATCCAGAGTTCAATGCAATGGTTCTGGCCAGTTGGATCAGAACAGGTTCCAGCACACCCCCTTGATTACCTGTAGAGAGCTGAGTTGGAAAAGGGTTCATTTCTTTGTCCACCATTTTCTGGTATAAAGCTCTCAAGCTGAACGGCTCCACAGTAAAAGGTAATGTTCCAGTCAACATTGCGTACATGTTCACCCCACTATAAGAAACCACAGAGAGAAAGAAACCAAAATGATCAGGAACAAGGGAAAACTCAGGCTTAAGTTTTGGTGACTGTACTTCATCTTTAATGTCTGATAGCTATTAAAAAGGACCCAAAAAAAGCTCTCTCTTCTGTTGCGCACAACAACCTGGGCAAGAATTCCCAGAAGTTTGTTCATGGAGGGTCACACAATGTGTAGGATACAAGCTGAGAGCCACAGAACCAAGCCCAGCTCTTCAGCAACTCCCCAGATAAATGTCACACACAGTTGTGTCTCTCTGCAGGCTGCATAAACATGCTGCTTTGGAGGCCTTATTCTGGTGCTGCCCTGGAATGACTGCCTGCACCAATGGGGACATCACAGGTCCTGGTTCAGCACCCAAAGGTGACCTTCATGACCTCTTGTGCAGCCCAAAGATTAAGGGTGAAGAGCTTTCAGGCAGAAAACTTACTGCTTGTTTATGCCCAGCAAAGTCAGTGATGAAAAGCGGGTTGGGCATTCTTGTTCTTTTTCCTCATAAAAGGGCTTTACATTCGAGTGGAATTCCTCCCTTTTGGGAATTTGTTTCCCCAGGCTGTATGTGAGCAGAAAGAAACTAAACTGGTGTGCTATCACAAACTGTGATCTCAGACACCATTTGTTTAGCTACGAGGATGGGTAGGAGTTAACCGTACTGTCTCTTAATATTAAAAAAAAGAGTAGGACATTATTACCGGAGAAGTTTAAATGTTCTACAAGAATGAATGTGCCCTGTTTGCCTGCATTCCTCAGGGCTGGTGCTCTCAGCCTTGCTGAGGACAGACAGCCCACTGCTGGAGTGAGAAATTCAGTAGCCATACAATGATTTAGCTGTGGGACTCCTCAGTGGACAAGATGCACATTAGGCTTCAGCAGGAGAAGTTCTAAAGAGCCTTGAGAAGCAACAGGGTATGAACTGGATCAAACTACGAAACGAATTTGATGAGGTCCTAGTCTCATATATAAACTATGGCAAATCTTTCTTAGTACTAGTAGTACTTACACTGTACTTTATACTTTCCAAGCATTCCAAATACTTCAACTTGGGAATTGTCACAATTCTGTTATTTCACTGAAATTTATTCAAATCTTATTATCCCCACTTGGTGAGGGAAAATCTATTGATACTGAAGTAAAAGCTAAAAATCAACTGACTTCAGCTAATTCCTCTCCAGGATTGACAAGCATAACCAACACCATGTCAATGGCCAACAGGAGGGCAGTGGGAGAAGGACATCTAAAATAGTACTGCAGACAAATTAATTGAGCCCAAAACATCTTTCTGGCTTCCTTTACTTCTGTCATCAAGGACTTCCGTCTGTTATTTTGCCTGAACACTAGTCAGCTCACAAATGCTCCCAAATTTTCTGGCCATTTTTATCTCCCTTTTAAGGACCGTGCTTTCAAAGTGACAAACTCACTCAATTTCACATTTTGTCAGACTTGACTGTGGACAGTGCACGGAGCTCACATGAATGTTTGAGGACCCTTTGGGAAAAACTAAAAAAGCTGTTAGTCCTCTTGAGCCAGAGTCATGCCTTCTACTATGTCTGAACATCACCGATCAACAGTTGTGCTATACTGCAGTCTCTCCATGCCGTAAGTTCTAGCAATTTAAATATACGTACATAAAGATCTATTTCAAAACAATTGCGCAATTTAGTTCACAAACTCATACTAATTAAACAGATTTTCTTGCTCAGATTAGCCAAACCCATGAATAATATTTCTCATTTGAGCAATAGGTAACGATGACAGTGATAACAATTATAAACTAGAGAAGCAACTCACATGGACCAAACGTCTATTTTGGGCCCGTACTTTTTCCTTGCCAGAAGTTCAGGGGCCGCATATGCTGGGCTCCCACACTGGGTGCTGAATGGATCAGAATAACCCAAGATGCCTGCACAGTTGCTCAATCCGAAGTCTGTGAAAGGCACAGAGACAGAGTTATGAAAGAGACAGATACAGCAAAACCACACTAGAATACAAGGGGCGGCAGAAAAAAAAAAGCATTTTTTTTCCCAAAAGCTAAGCAATGAATTTCCTAAGAAAAAAATCGTCCCCGTGCAAAAAATTTACATAATTTGTTTCTCTGAGGTGCTAAGTAACTAGAGAATTCCACAAACAATAAAATAGTCTTAGAACATGCACAATTATCATTTTCATACAGAAAACAATGACATCCCACTGGGAACTGGATAGCAACAACTGGAGTTGAGCTTGTCCTAGGCACCATGTGATGTGCATGGGGCAGAAAGCCACTTTGGGCTGTCATGGATTACATACTGCTGCAGTATGTTACAGAGAGTGGCCTCTCTCTTGACTCCTTCAACATTTTCCTCTAAATTGTGTAAATGAGCCATCAGACGTAAGGTGGGGGGCAGAGGGGGGGTTGTTGCTTTCTGGGACTACTGCGGCGATGCACAAGTGCACAGGGTTGCAGAGTCAGCATCTCAACTCTGAAATAACACATGGAGATCTTGGAGCAAGAAGGGGAATGTGTTGCTTTGGCTCCCCCCTCCTTGATTTCTACCTTAAATTATTGAACTTCTGGCCCCTGGCTGTACCCGATGCCCTTTTGCTGGCAATACAAGGGACTGGCAAAGGCTGGCACCATGAGCTGATCGGAGACAAGAGGCAGCCTCCCTGCACTGAAGGAGGCTGCAGTTTCCCAAGTGCTCTCAGCCAACCCAAGCCCAGGCTGGCACCAAGAAGGGTGTTCCCACAATCTCAGTCATCTGCCCCAGTGCTGGCATGGCTGCAGGCTGAGTTGGGTTTAAGAAGGGAGTCTTAAACCATTAAGCAAAGAAAGAAAGGCAGATGGTCTCACCAGTGGTGGAAGCACCTGGGTGCAATGTGCAAGCCCATCCAGTCTAGTGGTAGCCCATGGTTGGCTTGGGAGAAAGCAATTACAAAACCTCAGCCTGAGAGACAACACGGGAAGGTGAGGAGAGGTTGCAGAGAGTCTTGAAAGAGAAGTCAAACAACCTGATGTGATAAGTAAGGGGAAGCAACAAGACAAGCTTGCAAGGAGGAGGATGACATGGGCAAAGCTGACAGGCTGGGAGAACAGCCTTTGCTGCAGGGCAACATATCAAGGAGCAGAGGATCTAGAGAGGTCATGAACAAAGATGATCACATTTATTAATAACTTGTTATTGATGACAGCAGCAACAACAAAAATACCGCTATTAAGAACACTGACATCTGTTTTGCCCCTTTCTTTTTTTGATCCGCTCTTCTTAAAAATTCCCAGTATGCATGCATGTTTAAAATCAAAACTGTCTTATACAAAAATGAGGCAGTCAGGAGAAGCAGACTGCTGCATGCTCTTCCTATAGGTTTATGTCTAGCATCCACATGTCTCGTGAAACAGCAGATTTCTGGGTGTGCTACCCACTGCTTGGCTGGGCTAAAAGCATCACATCTCGCAGGCCGAATGTAGCAGGCAACTGTTGAGCCCGTGCAATACCGTCTCTCCAAAAAGTCATTAATTTGGGTCTCTCTCCCTTATCTGCCTACTTATTTGCATAAGATAAGAAATAATGGCCTGCCCTTTAGTTTTTACCCCATGCTAAATTTGGCTGAAATCAGGAGTTCCTCAAGGTATTAGAAGCACCTTAACAGGGCGGTCACATAAGCCTTGTTCCCTTACAAAACCAGGAGAAAAAAAAAATACCGCTTACAAAAGATGCAATTATAAAGATGACTGTGTGAGCTGGAGTGCCCAAATGACTACGCAGGGCTTTCCACTTGACTGGCTGCATCTCTGAGAGCGAGACAAGTGCAAGGGATACAGGAACCACCATATTTAACATCTAAAAAGGCTCAAAGGGGTTTTGTTGGAGAACATTGTCAAAACTGAAGGGAGGATTAAGACAATTTCCTTGCCTCTGATGGAAAACAATTGTCCCTGGACATTGCTTAATCATCTCTGCCAGATATGTATTATCCCTGGGGCTTATACAAATACTTCTGAGGATCCATTTACTTAATTAACGTATTTATTAGCTGTGGCCTGAGATAAGTTATGTCAGCTGTAAAATACTTTTTAGAACTCCTAAAAATAGTATCTCCACAGAATATTGTTCATAGTCTTTACCCTACATGGTCTTTACCATACCACCTCCAAATTACTCGACTGTAATACATTGTTTTACAATTAAAGTATATAAGGGCTACATTCTGAGATGTAAATCATCACCTCTTTACCATTATCAATGGAGGTATACTCCAGCGGAGGTTTTAATTATCTTACTTGCCTAAAATATGAACACCTTATTAACGTTTTTCAGCTCATTCATTTAATCTAGGCTGGTATACTCATTTTTCTTTCCTAGTGTCTGTTGAAATGCAGAATGCACACAAGCACATGCATATCGGGGCAGGGATTTTATCACAAAAGAAGTGGGAATATTGTTATTAGCACTGTGGCAGCACATCATGATAGCAGTGTGATTTTTATTAAGGATGCACTGCTGATCTCGATAAGAATGGTATTACCACCGGCACTGATAATTTCATTGCCATTCCTGCCTCTGTCTTGGGCTTCTTTTCAATAAGCTGAGCTAATTACAGAATTCAGATCAAAGGCCACATTTGGTTTTCCAAAGTAAATATTATGACACGGAAACTCCACCACCCCCACTGTTGGTACTATCGAAGTATTGCGTTACACTACTACTCTTTAACACCCCCAGGAAATCAACATTAAGCTGCGGATATATGGCTGTCTCTGAAGCTATGACAGTTGGAATAGGGAAAGAGTTATTAAATAACAGAAGCCTTAGCACCAAGCCCGTGGACAAGTTTGACCAGCAGAGCTCCACAAAGCTCAGCAGAGCTCCACAAAGCTCAGCAGAGCTACATACTGGCACAGTCCTTTTGGTGCCATAGGTCCTTGAGCCACACACAAAGGATTTAGCATGGCCCGTGAGTAGCTTTTCATAGCATCTTCATCAGGTACCTACCACCACGGACTGGTAGATTAATAGCAGTGAATTCCTTCCATCATTTCCAATCCTAATGTTCTGAGATTTGAGACTTAACAGACAGGTAAGTCCACTTAACACGACAAAGGGAATTTTTCTAAGAAAACTGCTTAGGAACATATTCTAAACCACCTTGTCACATAGCTAAAAAGAACAACAAAAACAAGGCGTCATTAAGCAGCTGGGTGAAGGGATTGAGTGGATTCAAGGGATTCAGTTCTCAGTGCAATGTATGAACAAGCAGGGCCTTTCAGTGTCACTTACTGGTACATTTCTACTGTTCATTTAACCTTTTCCTTTTATGGTGAGTTTTCTTCATTTCACAGTTATTACAAAAGCAACATCTATATTAGGTACTAGTGTATATGTTGCTGCACAGGACACGAAGATGAAGCTCCCACCCCGAAGTGGTTAATGTGAGCTGGTTTTGTAGCTTAAAGTCTTCTCCCAAGCATGAAAAGAACCATGTAACTCCACAAAACATGTTTTTCACTCCTGAAGAACCTTTGCGGGCAGGGCTATGTGATGACACAACTGATTCATCACATTTCTAGAAATAGACTACATAAAATATTGTACTAAGCACTGAATGAGCTGAGTGAGGGAACAGGCAGGGAGGACTAAGAGGTCTATAAATTGGTCTATTCCACCAGCCACAGACAGGTGCTGGAAAATTTTCGTTGTTCTGGGAAACCCTGACGGCAATGGAAAGCTGTGCTGTAGCTCAAGAACTACCTGGAGAAGAGGTATTGGCGAGGAGAGGTTGCCATGTTTTCGGCATTCCCTGCTCCAGCTTTCCCCACAAGCATAGAAGACAGAACATGAAGAACCCAGGCACTGCTTCTTCAGGGTGAACAAGCAGGGATCACCAGCGTTGCTAGCAAAATACAGCATGAGCTACCTGTGATATTAAATCTGTTTTTACTTACAGCAAAATTATTACTAATAAAACAACCTTTATTTTTCAATAACATACCCAGCTGGCAGTGGGATTTAATTGCTTTGTTTTAAAATACATACTGTGTACAATCTGCTTTGCTTAAAACATCAGGCTGCAGAATTGAGGACAATTTATTTCAATGCTAGCGAGACTATGGAAGATCAAACTGTCTCTATTCTTCCTACACCACCCACTGTGAGGAGACCTTTCCATGCAACCAAAGCAAATGAAACTGCAGAACAGTTCTGAAGTAATTTTTTGGCATGTGAGTATTAATTGTACATGTATCATCTAATTAGGTCTGGGTTTGGATGTCAAGTTCACATACTGTTGGGTAATTAAGCACCCAATAACAGGAAAGTTATAGAAATTCTTTAAATCTATCAGATGTTCATATAGCACTGTTGCAAACCATCTGGTCTCACTTATCTGCTAAATCAAGATAATGGGTGGTATCCATCATTACTGATGAATGATTCATGGTAACATATCGGTATCCTCTTGACCGCAGCTGAGGTAATGCAGAGTTCTCTTTTGCTACTATTTTCCCAGAGTCAGTTGATTCGTTACAGAGTAACGACTAAAAGTTGGGGGGATATTTCCAAAGACTGACTTCCCTAAGTAAATTTCAAATATTACAGATTTCATTATCCATCCTCCTCTTGTTTGTTTGGAGATGCATATGCTTTACACATTACGGTGAGCGTCCATTTGATCTGAATGTTAAATGCTTTTCATCACTTTTCAGATCATGAGACCTTTTGAAGAAAGAAAGTCAGTCGAGTTTTTAAGTCTGCAACCACAGACACTGCTGTTGGCAAACGTGTAGGCATGGAGATAAATATAAACAGATGTTTGGGGTTTATTTTATAAAGGGAATGTTTTCTTTTCAACACTCCCATTAACATTAATGGGAGCTACGCAAAGGCAGCAAGAGACTATACCCACCAATGATTAATCTAAAACGTCTGCATGACTTGAATGAATTGAGCGCTGTGTACAACTGATACCAGAATATAACCAAGACTCTACCACTGATTTTTTTATTTTTATTCTTTAACAGCCCTCTAAACCAATTTCATATTGGGTGCTGGAAGCAAATGTAACGAATATAAATATAGGACCAAATTTTGCCAGATGCTAAAAATGTGTGTGACTCCCACTGACTTCAGAGGAAGCATATGCATATGGGGGCAGAATCTAATCCTTAGTAAATACAAAATTATCAAGATAATAAAATAAATTGCTTCTGTGGTGTCAATTCTTTAATTCTTTACAAAGTTCCCAATTTGAATATGAAAGCTGTTGGTTAAAAGATGTAGGATTATTCCCATACCCAGTTAAAGTTGAATTATTTGGAACGTTTTTTTCACAAGATGCTGTCAGGAACAGCTTGATTGCTATCTATACTCTCTCAGCTCCTCTCTGCAGCAACATTAGCAGTTGTCACATGAAGGATTATGAAGTTTCAAAAACTCTCTTTATAAAACCACCAATTTTAATTACTGGAATTGCCAAACTGGTTTCATACCAATAAGCTTGATATTGTTGTCTTCATCTAGCAACAGATTTTCTATCTTCAGGTCTCTGAAAGAAATAAAATATTTTGAGTGAGCCTCCAAAATAATGAAGCAGCTTCCCATCACTCTCATCAGTGTATCTACAGGATTCATACAGAAAAAAGCATATAATGAAAGCAGCACACACAGTTTCACATTCAAAGCATTGTCTGCCAAAATTATCAGTGCTTTCACACAGTTTCACACCTATTCTTCAGGCACAAAATGACTTTTTAAACATTTGTTATTTATCAACATCCTGTAATTAATCAGGTTCTTCAAACTCTGGTAAAAGTGTGCAGAAATCTTACAAACTGGAAAGATTTTGAGTATTTGGTTTTGGAGTTGAAGGTCGCTTTCTCGTTACTCTTCACTGGCCACAGCTGAAGCACAAACTTCTTCTGCAGAGATCTGAGGAGTCTAACAACTGTCCTCTGCTATTGTCTACAAGGAGACCAGAATCAACCTTTCCTGGGATGAAGCATCCAAACTCCATATAGAGGTGGTCAGCACTGGTACTCCTGTATACTAGAGGTGCAAACTGAGGCTGAGGGATTGAAATGACTTGCCCAGTGCTATCCAGAAGGCCAGTAACAAAGCCAAGAGAAGTCACACAGGTTTGCCGAGTGCCACGTTAGAGCTTTCTCCACCATGCCAACCTGCCCAATCCCACAGAGCCACTGCACAGATCAGGGCCTGAACCAGTTTCAGAAGAGGATAAAATGAAAGCAGTCTCCTTCTAGAAGACGACCAACCCTTCTTCCGTACGTCAGCACATTTTTCAATTTACATGTGCCTTTTCATCACTTAAGAATGTGGCTGCACTTTACTAAGCCATGTCCAAGCTAAGAAAAATATGCCAGAGATCACGCACATACACAAAACCACCCCAAAACCCCATTAGCATTGAGTAAAACAGGACAAAATCCTTTAGGTTGCTACACAACCTGTTCATAACTTCTAGGAGTTGTCTGTGTCTTTATCACAAGAATTTTTCCCCTATCCAGACGTAAAATATTTCTAACAATCAGCATGCTGGGATATCAATAGCTCAGATGGGCAGTGATGCTTCTCCCAGCACACTTTGGAAAAATCTGGATAATAAAGCCATCAGCTATAATTATGGGAAGTCAGTGACATCCATTGTATTTTGCCTTTGAAAGGCAAAGGGAGTGATGAAGGATGCCTCTATTACAGATGAAGCTATAAGGCTTAATAAAATAAGACAAGTAAACCAACCAAATCAAACAAAGCACTTCCACAAGAAAGGATCTGGGAAAGAAAGAAAAATAGCTGTGCCCAACTCCAAGACTTTTTTAAAACATTCCTCTCCATTTCCTTTTATGCCTATGGTGTGTTTCAAATAAACCTGAGGCAGAAGAGTAGTTGCAAGTAGGATGCCATTCACTTCATCAATACAACCACAAGGACCTTTTCCAAACAGATGTTTCTACACTCCAGTAAGTATTTCTTGCAGATTTTCCTTGCTGCATGTGTGAAAACAAATAGGGCAAATACTATATAAAACTACCGAAGGAGAGTATTTTGCAGATTTCAGGTATTCAGGGGCAATATCCAGGCACTCCTGGACCATTCAAGCCAAATGCTTCCTAAGGAGAGGACTGCTTTCTGCAACAGCCTTCTCAGAGAATAACTCAGTCAATATAGCAGCAGGCTGAGAGACAGGAGAAGGGAATTATGTTCTCTCCTCTGGCAATAACCCAGTATGTTAACTTGAGGAAACCAGTCATGGAAAGTGACAGCTAATTTCAAATACCACAGTAGAGATGTAACCACATCTGGCTGTATTTTGACCAAGATCCAGCCCCACTCCTGCTTTAAGGGCAAGCACCAGCTATGGGCCATACACCCAATAAGCCCAGCTGGCACCCACAGCATCACTCTCCTTATCTGTGGGACACTCCACATGCCACTGCAGACCCACTGCCCTGCATCCTCCAAAAAGGGCAACTGCTGCCGCTGAGAAATGGCTTGATACAAGGAGAATGTGCCCTGCCAGATGGATCTAGACCAACCCACTTCTGCTTTCCTCTACTGCCAAAGAAGGGCTTATTTCTTCACATCTCACGTCTTTATTGCTTGCAGGTGGAGGTTTCCACAGACAGTGTGATTAGCCTCCAGAAAGATATCTCCAACAGGAGAGACTGCCAAAAAAATAGTATGGGGAAGATGAAAAAAACAAACACCAAAACCAAAAAACAAAGCTAAACTGAAATCAACAGAAGCACATGGAGCTTCAGGTCATACATTGCAATGCTCAGTACAACACCTCAGAGCAAGGAGAAAGACCATTTGGAAGCTCTGAGTATATTAAACATTAGCTAAGAAGAGGTAAGACTTCAAAAATAAAGGCAAGGGAACGGAAAGATGAAAGCTGTGAGTTGAAGAGAAAAGACACATAGGCAATTAGAATAATAAATGAGTGACAGGACAGTTAAACATAAACACGAGAAAGGATATTTAAAAGGATTCTAGGTTAAAAAAAGCAACCCTAAAGGTAAATATTACAGGGCATTTTGAAGCTATCAGAGGAAAAAAAAAGCCAACATAATTTAAATATAGCCTCAGTATAAAGTGAAGTCAGACCTGGTGAATTAAAGATGTTTACCCATATGTCTATTCTTAGCAGATTTGCCGTTAAGTGGTAACTGATCTAACAGTCCATATGCACCACATTTTTGTCATTTCTTTGATGTGACACTGGGAGCTAGGACAACAGGTTTTTAGTCTTTGATACAACCTAACAAGGAAACTCCATGTGAACCAGCCTCAGCAAAAGCCGTACGAAACCAAACAAAAATTCCCTAGACTAAGCCATAGTTGGGAGAAATGCTGCTACACAGACATGGACCCTGGGGTGGGGATGGGGCAGGACAGCTGAGCAGCCTGGTCCTGTGCAGCAGGCTGGCAGGAGGGCACAGAGATGGCAGGTACCTGCAGTCAGGACACCAGACATGCAAACAGACACTGCGTGTCTGGACAAGATCCGTGGCCATTGGGACAATGAATACTTTAGGTGACTTTAACCATGTACCAGATTACCTGCTGTTTCTTTTTGACAAAAAGTGCAGCAATACAATCCAATTACATATCTGCCTTAGGCTCATCCTTCAGACAGGACCAATCTGGCCCAAACTTCCTAAATGCTTTATTATGTCAGTTCTGGTGATTCAAACATTAATTATTTTTCACAAAGAGAGGCTTACCTGAGCTGCTGCTTTGTTTGAATGACTGCTTTACTTCATTGCAATAGAAAAAGTAGCACCATTGCACCCCAAAGTGTTAAGGGAACCCTAAATTTCATGCACTGCATTATGAATGGTGTAACAAATAAAAGCAAAGATACCACCTTATTTACTGTAGTCGGTGAAGTTTTTAACACATTTTAAACAACTGCATACTGCAAGGGAGTACGTGAGCTACCAGCTGTGACACACACGGCACTTGAAGTCCTTGCTGAAGTCAATGGGAAGACCCAGAGCATTGAACATCACATACACACGCTGGTCCCTGCAGACTCAGTTTCACATGTGGCTTGCACTTCTGGGTGGGTTCCTAGAGCTGGACACAGCTGCTTTGTGACTGGAAGGGCTGGGCAAGCACTCCCTTATGCCAACAGCATGTGCCATGCTGAATGGGGTTGAGGTGGGGAAAAGAAATGAAGTTGCTGGAGACCTTCAGTTTCCCTCCTTGAAGTAAATCCAATATTGTTCCTTACTGTTGCAGCTCCTCAAAAAACAGGACTAAAGAATTGCTTTTTCTTTCCTTTAAGCAAGTTTTTGGCATTAATTGTCGAAAAGCTTCAAAATATCCTCCGTGATTAAATACTAAAGGAACAAAAAATTTTACCTTTTCCCGAGCGGCTAGTTTCATGATGCTGAGAGTGTCTAACTATGGTACAAGTTAGTCAAATCTGTGAATAATGAAGACACTCAGGAAAGACCAAGCTGCTTTACCACAATGTGGAGAATCATCATGTATTTATGCCTTGTCAACTTGTGAAGCTAGCAGCATACAAGCAGCATTCCCCATATTTGAAAATACACCTTTTTCACAGGAGGGTTTGTTTGGGAGTTTGTTCTGCTGTTGACGGGGCTGATTTTTCTGTGGCTTTGGTTGGAATTTCACAGACTACTTTGGAAATCCCCACTCCAGCCAGTGACCCGACCAAGCAACATGAGCCTGGGAAGCTACCCCAACCTTCAGCTGTCAGCTCAGCGTGCTTTTGCAAGAAGTTTATTCAGTGCCATTACAGGCATCAGACAGCAAAATCAAAATTTTTGCATTTCACATCTTATTTCTTGTCTAGGGGAAGAGAGATGAGAAGGAAGGTTTTATCAGCAAGCAGCTACAAAGCAACAGTGGTTTATTGCTGTCTCCTGCATTTTATTTTTAATCAGAACAGCACCATGAAAAAAAATCACTCCTTAACTGCCACCCTACAAGCCCACTTTCTAGCCCCATGCAAGAGCTGGAGGTGAGTTGGAAATGTTGCAGAAATTTCAGTTCATCACCTCAATATACATTTCAAAGGCTTTGTTTCAAAATATTATTTATTGAGACTGATTCTTCTATCAGTCACAATGTCACTGAATTCAATGTGTTTGCTCCTGTAAGAGACGAATTCAGTCTATTGTCTTCACTAAAACAATATTTAGTTTGTTTACAGCAGAGTACTCCAAGAGAGAATGCCCAAAGGTAATTTTGAAATCTGACATAAAATAGAAAGACAAACCAGCTTTGCACTTCAAAAGGAGACTTTGTTCTGTAGTGCAGGATCTGTCATAAATATTGTATCAGCAGCCAGACTACTGGCACTTAAAATTAATAGGATGGAAGTTATCAAAGCGAACACGTCAAAGTAGCGGGTACCAAGGCAGGAACCCTGTAGCACCCTGAGCAGCTGTATCATATGGCACCACCTTACTCTGCTAGGGAAAGAGATCATAGCAAAATATATAAACTCTGCTCAAAACCATGGGGGGGTGGGCGTTGCGTCTTTCAAACTCCTGATCTGCTTTTAATTACAAAATGGCAGTGGAAGGTACGAATATGCTTCCATGAAGACAGAAAAAGGGGGAATTCAGAGAGCTATCTTTGCTACCAATACATTATTAAATTTTTTACTTTGACATCCTGACAGTAATTGCACTGAATGGGATTGAATTTTGTTAAAATTACTTTAAAAGGGTTGTTGAGAATTTCCTGTGGGATGCAGTGGCAAGCACCAAGGCTTTCACTTCATTGTCTCTGTTGTCCTTACACTCCCAAGGGGCTTGTTGTTCATCTTGCTTTTTGACAGCATGAATGCCTATGTAAACACCCTCTAAAAAGAGAAAGCTTTACCAGATACTGCCATTTGGGTTTGTTTTCCTCTGTCAGAGGGAAAGATAAATATTCCTACCTGATTCACAGCTGAGCTTGTCGCAAGCATATTTTTAGCAACCAACCCGCTCTTCTGGTAGAAGAAATGAAACATAAATGATTACATGAAATTATATTTAGAATAGCATCATTTCTTTTTTCAGTGAGCGGCCAAGGACTTATGAACCCTGGACGCCCCTCACCAAAGAGGTAGCTCCTGCACTCAGGAACTTGCAGTCTTCATCCATCATAGCAGATGAAATATTTATAACTTAAAATACAACTATACAGTCAAATGTGAGCTTTGGTTTCCTTTAACCTCTCTAAATAAAATGAGGTTTCTTGTAGTTTTTTAATTTTAGGCTGTTCACACATCAGTGCCTCCTAACAGAAGCATTTCCATTGAGTTCTGGGTCCCAGCTCTTGCCCAAAGATCAGAGTGCTTCTCTGTCATGCCAAGTCTTAATTGTAAGTCATGAAGCTTACCCAGGATTCATCAAATAATGCAAGCAAATTTCACGCAACTTATTTCATCTGGCTTTTTATCATTCTGAGTTATAGAACAGGGCAAGTAATTTATATTATCCCCTGAATAGTGCAGACAAAACCAATGGGTTTTTGTAATAAAATAGTCAGTGAACGCTTTTCAATGTCCTGCCTTGTTCGATGTGAATGATGAAAGCATTTGGAGAGAGACAAAAAGCAGACCGCTTTCTGGCCTAGGATGCTGTGTTCTGCTTCACAATACGGTGAATGCGAACACCCACAGATCACCACATAGATGAAAGTGCTGTTATTTTTACTTGCTTTAAAAATAACAACAATAACAACAACAGAACATTGCCACTTCATCCAGGGTGAGAATGAATCAGACTTCTGCACTATTTTTGCCCCCTCCTCAGTCGCCGATTCAGTAGCCTGTTTGCAGAGCTGCCATGGTCAAAAGCCTGAGATGCTGAAGGACAACTCCTGGGGTAACTATTATTCTTTCTCCCTCTCTTGCTTGCAGACAGGCAGGAGAATAAATCTGGATCAGACCACAAGTGGTTTCCCTGCATCTCTACACTGCTCTACATACTTTGTTTGCAGTGTAAATCAAGCTAGAGAAAATACTTGCAGATACGCTGCCTGTGATTCTGTCGGATTTTATCAATTTAAGCAGAATTGGACCTGCTCATTACCTGGACTGAAGACTCTCAAGAACAAGCTCTGTGTCATGCTGTGACTTGAGAAATAGGGAGGATGGAGCACACCGCCTTTGGGGTAAGAAATAAGCCAATGCCACAGGGCTGGATGGACAGAGCTCAGCTGTCAGATGCAGCAGAGCATGTCAGTATCTCCAGGGCTGCTTCCTCGCCCTGCTCACAAAGGTCCCTCATGCTTTGGTCTCTGTGAGCTGCATTTATGATCACAGACACAGAAGAGAGAAAGAAGGGATGAGGGACAGAACTGCTGTGAGCATGCAGCATCCACATGGGAACTCAGGCTCCTCGAGCTCATGTTCTCTCTGGATCGCACAGCCTTGCCTTCTTCCCACCACAGTTCCCTGTTGACTCCAGCTTGCTCCTAATGAACAAGCTATTTTTTGTGCAAAAGGCGGGTTTGAATCCTCTCTGAAAAAGAATGGAGTCAAAACCAAGACTATCAGACCCAGAGAAGTGCTTCAGCCATGATGCAGGGGGTAAATTTTTCAAACAGAAGAACTGCTGCTGCTGAATGTGATACTGGTGTTAAAAGCTAAACATGTTCATCTGTTCCTGTCAGGTTTTCCTCTGCTCATGTCAGAAAATTTGACCCTTTTCCTTCCTCTCTCTCTGTATGTACCAGGTATCAATTGATCCCTTAAAGCAGTAAGTAGAGTTCTTCTTTTTCCATGCCTCAAACTGTGGGGTTAATAATTTAAAGAAGTCAGCACTGTAGGTGCTGATAGAGAACTTGCAGAACAGACCTGGTGGCTACTCAAATATTGTATTACAGTGGTACCAGAAATCTACCTTGAAGTAAAACCTCAGTACACTCGAGGCTGTATGTGCACAGAGCCTCTATCCCTAATGGATCACAGGGAACAAAGAGATTAAAGATGATAAAAGCAGTTTTCAGAACGCATGAAATTCCACCAAGCCAGGTGCACACAACAGTACTGCAAATGCACCATGGTAGGCAGCTCAGCACACAGCTGGGCACAGCTGGAGGAACTGGCTGTGAGCTGCCTTCAGACAGTTTGCCAGCTGCCTGCAGAGCAGCCCTGTGGACAAGTGTATACAACAGCTCTCCATCTTCTACAGAGTCAGTGCGGCCAAGGAAATTAAGACGCAGATCCTCAAAAGTATTTAGGTGTCGAGCTCCTATGATGTGCCTACATAACCTAAGAGGATGTGGCCCACACAACTTGCTTAGCATCATGTTGGAAGCATGTAGGAGTACAGACTTAACACCAGTTGGCCCAAATTTAGAAAGCAGAGCCTCCTTCTTAGACAATGCCCTATAAATACATCTAAGAACAGAAGAGGAGACATACTGGCTCAGACCAAAGGTCTCCTCTCTCCCCACCGTTCTCCTGTCTCCATAGCAGCCAAGAGCATGTAAGAGGAGAAAGGGACGGGCAATCATGTGCGATACCTCCACCTACACTTTCCAGCCTCTATCACTTGCTGCTTGAGGACTTCAGGCAGAAGTAGCTACTTCTTATTCAGCAACCCTCTGCAGACTCCCTTCTGATGGAATTGCCCCATTTCCCATGATTCCCAGGTAAACTTTTAACATCATAGCATATCCCTGCAAAGGGATCCACATCCTGCTTATACACCGATTGAACAAAGGTCCTAAAGAAAGAATACGACGTATTGCAACAGCTCTGGATCTCTCCTGAGAAGACACTGTGAGATTAACTGAATGGTTGCATACTTTGCATTCTAATTCCGAGTCTTCAAACTCGTGAGGTATTGTTGAGGCAACATAACAAACAGAAAGAGCAGAGAAGCAGAAGCAAGGGACTTCTGTGATCCCATTCAGGTTTTGTCCCAGCATGTCAGTGTGAAGCTTTGGGCAAATCAGTTCCTCTCCCTATACTGCTGTATTTACACCAGTAAAACAACAGACACAATCCCCTTCTCAAAGAAATAGTGAAATGATTCATTAGATAATGCTTTGGTACAGAGCTTTGAAGAGGCAAAATAGTGTTACTTGCAGGGAAAGAGCCCTACTTTTGCAAAGCCCAGGCTTATCTTCAGGGACATGGAGTCACCATGGCTCATGTGTGCTTACCTGAAGCTACATACTCATTTAAGTGCTTTCTGCAGATACTTTCTAATGTCTAAAGTATAAGCATTGAAAACAGTATCATGAAGATTAGCCAAAAAAAGCTGTCATGAATGTGTTTTCATAAGGAAGTCTCTCTACTATAAAAATAAATGCCAAAATACCACTTAGAGTCTCTGAGACCCGTGTTTTACCAGAGAGGGTTTTTAAGATTACCTGTGAACTACTCCCGCCCGGTGAAGATGTTCAACTGCCAGGATAAGCTGACGGATATATTTGCGAGCTTCATGCTCCTCGAGTCTTTTTTTCTCATAGATCTTGTGCATCAAGTTGCCACCAGGGCACAGCTCCATAACAAGGTAGTAGCTGTTTTCAGTTTCCAGTATATCCAGCAGCTGAGCAATATTCGGGTGGCGGATCATTTGCTGGATCTGCCCTTCTCGCCGGAGATTCTTGGTGACATAGGTGTCCTTTTTAGCTCTTTTCTTGTCAATTACTTTCACTGCCACCTAATGAAAAGGAGAGGTGGTTATTAGCAGTCACACTGAAGATTTACTGTTATAATATTGTATAAAAAAAACCCAAAAAAGCAAAAAGATGCGAGTCTCAACTGATACACCACAGTTTCAGATACAGCTCTCTAGGTCAGATAAATAGCTGCTTTTCCAACCCTCCCCAACTATTTCTTTCTTTATTGCCTTGTATGGTGACAGACAAAAGTTACTGCAAGGAAACAGGTAACAAAGGAGAGGAGCCAGTCTCATTAACCATGCCCAAACACTTAGCACACTTAGTGCTAGGCATTTATTTTATCTGTTTTCCCACAAAGTCTGCAGACTGGTCTTTACAAGTTTTAAATGTAATTTGGGGCTTTTTCTGGCTTTAGATATATGACTTGAGATGATGTGCTTCCATGACAAGTTTCTTAAACTACAGCCAAGTGTTAGTTTTGCACGATTAAATAGAATAAAAACATACTAAAAAAAATATAATTATTTTGATCTCACTCTCTTGGCACATTTCTTTTTTCTTTTTCGGAATGTACATGAAAGATGATCTCCTTGTGACTTACAGAACCAAGGAACTCTGCAAAATCCAAGAAGGCAAAACTTTTTTTGTTTGAAGGCAAGTTCTCAGTGGCACACCTGCTCACAGCTGTCTAAGTCAAAATCAAGCCCATCAAGAAAATGCATAATAAAACTAAGGAGACTGTTCCACAATCCACAACACAGCACATGCTAATGTGCGGGTGCAGAATGCCACATGAAAACAGAAGGATGGGACTGGCCAGGATATCATTCTGTTCTACACCTAAAGAAACTGGTTAATTTTATTGTCTTACTGAATTCACTAAATAGCTGCAATCAAAGCATCTGCCTTTTCCTGCCTCAAATTTATAGACACTTCTTTATTTATTGAGATTTCTTATTTAGATTGGCCGCTGCAAACTTCCAGATCATCTGCACCAGACAAAGATTTAACAGCTTGTGCCAGGCTGAGCAACAAAAGGCACCACAAAATCCTCCTCCTGGGCTCCTCATTTCCTCAGAGCTCTGCAACAAAGGAAGTCCTTCACTGCACGCACCCAAACCACGCAGCTCACCCATCATTACCCAAATGACAGCTGCTTGTTTGTCAGGATGAAAGCAGGGGAAACACGAGGCTTGGTAATCCTGTGTGATGATGAATTTTACATGACATGAAAGAGTCTTTTTTGCCTGGGTACAGGTCCAACAAAACGCATGGGAAAAAAATGCCACATCTGCCCCCTCAGATGGAGGCACAGAGATGCTGCATTTGCATCTTTACTGTCTGCCTTGATTTGGCCTTGGAGGATCTCCCATATTACCTCACTCCTACAATGAGAAGGAATAAAAAATATGGGGAAAACCTCAGAGTTTTATTTACCGTAGCCTTAAAGCCCAGGTAAAACCACAAGCATAAGTGGCTTCCCGCCATCTCCAGCTCGTACAACAGCCCTCCCCACAGCCAATGAACTAACTGCTCACAGCAAACTCACTTTCAGCTATGGCCAACTACATTATGACAATCCACAGAACTGCAGGCTGGTGGGCTTCAGCAACAGGGAGACAAGCTTACTCAAAACATATCTGGCTGCCTTCCTAGCTTGAGAAAGTGCCAAGCACACATCAAGCACATGACAGCTCCCAGTCTGACTAGCCTTACCTTTATTTTTTTTCCTTCAAGCAAAGGAAAGGTTAAATCAGTGAACATTTTGGTCTTCCTGTAGAGACCAAGAGCCACAAAAAATATAGTCTGGAAGTATGACAACAAAAATAGATCCACGCCCTTTCACATAAACACCTTGAATCAAAGTCAAGTTTTATCAGCAGAGGAATTGGAGAATAAAACTACAGGAGTTGGGGCTACATAGTCTGTTCTAAGAGCCAGAAGTCAGTATGGCTGAGCAGATTATTAGCTGGATACATTTCTTCTGCTAAAAGATCATTCTGATGAAATACCATTGATAAAGAGATACAGCTGAACACCACACATGAGACAGCTGCCTCCATGAAGCCCAGAGCAGTATCAGGACCATAAACGCCTGAAAGCTACATTCCTGACTAGTCACATTAAAGATCATTTTGTAAGATAAAACAACAGGTAAATCAGAACTTAACTTCACCATTTTTGAAAGCTTCAGGTGATTCACCAAGGAAACAGTCTTAAATTAGTACATGCTTCTATATAATGAGACAGAACTGAGAACACAGAGGTTTGCATGGATTATGCAGACAACAAACCACAGAAGCTATTCTGGGGAGGACAAACAAATTCATGGGTTACAGAAACATGAGATGCCAGATTGTTTGCTGGCAGCACAACACAATCTCTGCAAAAATTTTAAAAATACAACCAACAATTTTCCACAGTTGCAGGATACAAAACATGGAGTATTAACAGTATGGAGCAGAAATCTGTTATCCATATCATTAAGTCATCCCCAACTTACTGACCACAAAAAAAAGTACATTACTAAATGTGTGCACATCTGCTGCCCAGGCTGAGCATGGCTGTGGAGATGGAGACAACCACCTGAACCCAGGAGACAGAGCCAACTATGTGACTGCTTGATGACTTTTTCACTATCACAAAGAATTAGCTTTCTGTGCCTTAATTTTCTCCTTGATTTTGACATACAACTTGGTCAAGCACTCTACCTGTCCCAGCGGTAAAGCTGCTTTCAGACCCACCCTTGACTCCGAGCAACCCTTCCCTTTCAAGGCCCCTTCCTTCGTGTCCGAGAGGTCCACCAGCTCAGCTGACAGAGCTCATAAAGGTAGAAAAAACAGCTTTCTTTCATCAACAGCTTTGCATAGGGGAAAGAGACAAGTAAAACACCAGGTAAGGCTATGGCAGACCTGCATCTCCCACACCAGGCAGGAAAACAACTTCGGTGCAATACTGTTTGCTTCTGGGACAGATGTGCTTGGGACCCTGCATTCTCTCCTAGGTCTGTGCTGCAGCACAGGGCACCCTGGAAATGCCTGAGACAGGTGCCCCCACTGTTCATCTCAGTGACTATTCAAAAGCCAGAGTCTTTAAAGAAATCTCTACATAATCTAAAGAAAAAGAAAAATGCAGTTGACCCAAACACACAAGCAGCCTATCAACTTTCATATGGATGTTCTTCATAATAGCTTCTAGCTTTTGTTCCTCTCTGTACCTCCTGGGTCCTCTTCCTTACTACTCTGTTCACTTATTCCCTGTCCTAGTCAATGCCCTTTCCTTTCCATTGCAGTTCTTTTTGCTTTTGCTTTCTCGCAGGATCACTTTGCTCTCCTAAATGAAATGCATCCCATAGCACAAGGGTTGTGCAAAGGGGTCAGCACTCTCAGGCAGAGCTCCTGTGGGGTTTTTTTGCTTGTCTGGGTTTCTTGGATTTTCCTCTGATTTACAATTTACTCTGAAGTATATAGAGGAAACCTAGGGATCAAACTCTGCACTCAGTTACTCCAGGGTTGACTTAGCTAAGTATCCCTGATTTTGAGTTCATCTGGAGTTAGACCAAGATAAGTGAATTCTGAATGTGCCCCAATGCATTTAATACACACAGCCTCCTGTACAGTGTAGATGTCTGTGCATACACCTGAAAACTTCATTCATGCAGAAGGAAAAAGCATTCAGTAGAGAAAATATTGTAGTTGTTAGATAACCATAAAATAAACACAGTCAAGCTTTCATAGCCTACTCAAGACATGCCAATCATTCAGTTTTGCTCTCCCAAGTTTCAAGTAGGAGCTCTTTGTCTCTGCATCACGCTCATCTCCTGCCTTGAATTCTTGGCCAATATTGGCACAGAAATAAAAAAATAAATGACAAAGCAAGTAATTACTCTGAATATGTAGCAACAGTGGCTCTTGACATTCAACACTTTGCTCTTGGCTAAACCTTTGCTGTGTAAGTAAATAAACGGCTTAGGATATTCTGTGTTATAAGATACAAAGATGAGTAATAGGCCATATTTTTGGTTCCTGAGTCCTAGAATTACACTGCTGAAATGAATTACTTTCCTAAAGTTTATGGCATGACACATCATATGAGCAATTGCTGCTTCTCTTGATCGTTGCACTAAAATAGTTCAGGTTGGGCTAAAACATACTGAAGCGGAGGTGAGGGGGAAGTGCAAGCACCACTCTTTCCACAGATTCTTGGAGGAGACAGTGACATTGCTTACAGCTAAAATACCACCAGCAAATACAGGCACGTGTCATCACCCAAACAAAGGCATGCGCTTGAGAACACGGGAGGAGAACTTTTGCCAGCTAGTGTTTTAGGAGGGTTTGCGAATCTGCAAGAGAGGGGTGGTGGGGTGGAGCTGACTGGCACTAAGCTGCACAAAAACAGTTGCAGCAAGGCCCTGAGAAAAAGCGAGAAGAGACAGTTTAAAGGACCAAATGTTGCCTGGAAAAATCTGGGAGACAGGGCTTCAGTCCTAGATCACTGCTGCAACCAGAGAAAACAAATTTTTTGCATCCTTTTTGTAAACAGTCATGCCTCAATGTATGAAATTGCAACAAAGCAAGGAAGGTGGCTCACACACATACTAAGTATGCCCCAGCATAGCACCCATATGCCCATGCAAGGGGTGTATTTCACGCTGGGTGGCGCCCCAGATCTGCACCCTGACAGCACAACGAGCCTATGGAGCTAGTGATAGGTTTGCTGTGCCAGGCAGGAGGAACTTGCAGGTGCTTAGTGAGCAGAAGCCAAAGTCCTCCCCTCCCTTTCTGCTGGCTATTTATAACACTGCCAGTGACACTTGGAAAAATCACGGGTCAAGAAGTAGTGCTTTTGTAGTGAAGGTGTTCACTTGCGCAGTGGACATGCAAAGGTCTATTTAGATCATTGTCAGACTGCTCTGCAGCAGTGCTGTTTTGTCAGCCTGCAGCTCAGTCTTATCATGAGATTTTACTTTTCTTCAGATCTACCCTTCATAAATACTCCTTGGTGCTGGTAGTGCTTCAACTTTTGCTGTGCTTCAATAAGAAATTCGAGGCATGCTATGCCTGCAGTGTACTGCTGATGGGAAGCCACATGTTGGATACCAGGATGAAGCTAAACGCAAAACCGTAATAATATTGGGGGGAAGGGCAGATCCAAGCCTGCTGTAGAACCTGTTTTTAACCACATACAAAACTGATGGAAGGCAATCGAATTTCTGTTTTTTGGTTAGTTGTTTCTGACCTCCCCAGGCTGCAAAGAGCTTTATTCAAGCCATGGTTTCCCAGCAAAAACATCTATCCCTCTACCTGGCTTTCCCTGGTGAATGTCAAGCTTCGACCAGTTAAGACACATCATGATTCCATCTGAATAAAAAACAAGTAACAACCATATGACCAGCAGTGACTTCAGTCGCACGGTACATTAGCATCTGGGGAACCCAGGTCTGAGTTCAGTCTCAGTTTCTTGCTTGCCAGATCAGATGTCTTTGCACAGCCTGTCTCTTAGCAGAAGGATGCACCTCAATGGCAGTCAGCATTCCTGTTTGCCAGAAAACGGGTTTTCTCAATGGCTGTTTGCCTAGTCAAAGTCAAGAGGTCTGGAACGATACTCATGTCAGATGCTTGCAAAAAACAACTAGAAGAACAATTTCATAATAATGGACCCAGCTTGGCAAATAATGTTATAACATGTTTAACTTTGCAGAGAACAGAATATGGCACATGACCTTGAAAAATCAGGGCATGACATTTTGAGGACTTTTAAAAGAGTTTTCCCCACTTACCCAACCACTTAAATTGTTTCCTTCTGCAAATTCTCTCCTAACTTTTAAATAAGAGGAAAGCAGTTCCTGCAGACCACTGCCAAAGGCAGCTTCAGCTGAAGTGAGAGGAAACTGGTTTGAATAAGAATCTAGCAAGTACTGTGGGATTTGGCCAGGAGACCAACGTAGCACAATAGAAGCAACTTCAACTATTGAAGGGACTATTCAACTACTGGAGACACAACCCTCTTGTCTTTGGGGTTTTTTTTTTGTTTTTTTTTTACCCCCCCGGCATTTTTTTGCCAGAATCTACTTCTGGCAGACCTGCTAGAGATGATGCCAAGCCAGGCAGCAGTGGTGACTCTCAGCACCATCCTGGGCCATAGGCCATGGGAGGCCTAGTGCACCCTGACCATTCAGATGAAGTTCAGAGCTGCAGGCTACAGGTTGCAGCTGGGGGGGGACAGTCAACACCTGAGACTTGGACTTCTGCAATTAAACCCTCAAATCTTTACGACCTGATTTAAACTTAGTCAGGAGAATGAGATGAACAGCCAGATCATGTAGATATTTTACAGCCATTGTTAGTGCAAGACCATCTCCAGCTCTATTTTGAATTGCCCAAGAAGGCTCATGCTATTAATTTACTTTCTTCTTTTCCTTCCTTTCAGTGATAGCTGTCTGGCATTATTTGTAGCTTGCTTTGTATTTACCATTGTTCTCACCACAAAAATCGGAGCTTAGTTCTCAAAACTGGCTGGTGACTTTGGGTGGCCAATTCAAATCATAGTAAACAGACCTAACTTTGAAGCCTGCACAGTTGTCAGCACAGTCTTGAAAGCAATCCCTTCAAGACTATCTCAGTTTGGGCAACCAACCAGCTTTTCACAACTGAATCCAAGGATTAGAAAATGCCAGCTTCATTCTCTGGGTAGCATTTATTCTTTCCTTTTGCTGTTACAGCTTAGTACATTTTACAGTACAGCTAAGGAATATTTTTTTTTAAATAGCAAATTCCAGTATATTAATAAATAGAATACTGAAGAAAAGGATCATCCAAACAAATGCATACCAGAAATCAATAAACTGTACACCTTCAGAAAGGACCACACATGTCCTGCTCACGACAGTGAGAAAGCACAACTCTTCTATTAGGACTGTCAGACACGTATGAGTCTAGACACAATCACAGAAACACAGTTTCCACCATGGAACTAAACACAATCAAACTCTAAGAAGAGTAACATGGTTGATGCTAAGCCTTTGCTAAATCACCTTGCAGCCCATACCACCCAATTCAGAGAAACTGTCTGAAGATGCTCCTGGAGTGGCATTTTTGGTGGGACTCCCTTTGGTTATGCTGCTTGACTTCCCAGTTCCCTAACAAAGGTCAGCATCCTATTCACCTTTCAGGAACTACTTTCAAAGAAAAACGCAGAGCATTTCTGAAAGTATCACAAGAAGGTAGCCACTTGATAACCATTCTGCTTACAGTTTAGCCATTCACTTCAAGGAAGCCAGCAATCGTCCAAACCCACAGCAATGTGTAAAGGCAGACTCTTCCACAGGAGTAAGGCCTGTCCTATTTATTAAGGACAGAAAAGGACAACCATGCAGTGATGGCCACCTGATACCTTTCTTATTTGCCTTGTAGGCTTGCTACGAATGGAATAGGGGGGAGAGAGGTTGAGTTAAACATGTGCATGATGTGCACATATATGCACTGGGAAAAGGCTGCTCGGTACCTATACAATTGGAGATGCATTGAGGTTTTAGGTGAAACAAGCAGTATCATCTCTTTGCTTCACACTTGAGTGGTGATGTTTTGTCTTTCAAAGTTTTTGTATCTGCTCTTTCTAGGACAGCTGAATATATAGTTTTTCTTTTTTATTTGCTCTATCATTAGTAAAATCAGCAATCAAGAAAAGGTAGAGAGGAGTCACTTCTGTTAAAGCATCCTCTTTGGAGCGTCTGATGGTGTAAGCCAAGAATATGTGCTTAGCAATACATAAAACCAGCTGCTGTAGAGATGAGTACAGGATAAATGCCTTAGTAGGCAGGAGGCCACTCTCTCTGTTGGCAGACTAGACACAGCCAGGAAAGCTTGAAATCAGCCCCGAAGAAATAGAAACTCTTCTAAATAAGAAAGAAGTTCTGAGTATGCTCACTCATATACTTCAGATTCAAGGTAGTTTGAACAGAAAGAATCAAATCACCAGAGGATAAAACCAAAATCTTACCATTAATTAAAACTAAAAGATGATAGTATCTAGCAATGCAGGAAAGGATTCAGAATACTTTAGATAAGCAAGTGTACATAAGCCCTCTTGATGCCACAGCCAACTTAAACATAATCCCTAAAAGTATAAGCAGGATGTATTTGTTAAAGTAAGAAAGGGTATTAATTACACCTGTCCAAGGCACTGGGGAATATTATTAGTTTACTGTATCCAGTTCTGGTGCCAGTAATTAATATATTATGTTAAAAATTTGGAAAGAGTTCTGGAAAGAGCTTCAGGAACAGTCTGAGGTCCAAGAACTGTTTGTCATAATAAGCAACTGAAGCTCAAGGTATTTAGGAGAATGTTAAGAACTGACTTGATTTTCTGCAAGCACCTATGCAAGGAATAGATTTCTGATAATGGAAAGCTCTTTAATAAAAGAAAAATTAACTTCCCAAAAGGTAAACTGGACAAACTCAGACTATAAACACGATCCATATTTTTTTAGGTGTGGTGAATTAATGACAGAAATACCTTATCTTACAGAGATGAATGTATTTCTTGATATTTTTTCCCCCTTTTCTTAAAAGTATGCTCAACAAAACATTGGTACAGATACTCCTGAAGAGAATATCTGGGCCTGACTTCTATAGGAAGTCAGGCTGTATGATTGCTGTGATCCCTCTGGGCTTCAGTGCCTGTAGATATGTGAAGAGTCTCTGGTCCCTGCAGAGAGCAGCAGGGTACAAGGCATGACACAGAAGGATGGGGGCTGACCTAGGCAAGATGCTCTGGGAACTGTCAGCAGTCACATCAAGGCATGTAAATTTTGCAAGCTCTCCCTGTCATCCTTGCTGGAGTTCCTCAGCGCAGAAGACATGAAGTGTCATGAGGAGTCATGCAAATATTCATGCTGCTGCAGACAACCCAACTCACACACGGCTTTGCTGCTGACTGAATCAGCACTGTCAAATTAGTGTTTCCACAGGTAGACAGAGTTTTGCTGTGTCAAGACATTGGTGTTTGTAAGGATATACTACTATAGGGTTGCTCCTGCTATGCTAAGACCAAGGGCAGATGACAAGAAGGTTTTATGACTGTCAATGTTGCAAGGCTGTAGTAGCTACCTTAGTGCTCTTTCACACAGCACGCCATCCCCTGTATTTGTGCAGCTCTTCCTCCCTTCTCCTCTTACTTCAGTCAGAAAGGAAGGAACCTAAGCAGAGGCAATTGCTGGTTTAACACGTGACTAATGCCTTGCCTGATGTTGTCTGTTTCCACAGAGTGGCTCAGCTTCACTGGAGGGTAGCCATTCTCAGCTATCTTTCTCTTCAACATGCTCTTTACTTCACGTCATATTTATGGGTCGTTTCATGCCATACTTCATGGGTAGCTATTACTATCCTCCCCTGGACATGCTTCTGCACCACTGTTTCCATAAAGCTAGCGACCCCTTTTCCTCTCATCTTCTGCTTCGTTCCCTTTCCAAAAAACTGACAGAAAGACATATTCTTACCTGTCACCATCTCTGTCACCTGAAATGCCTAGACCTCCAGAGCACAGGGACAAGGAGGATTTTGAGGCAAGGAGGATGCCATAATTCTGCCCCTACCCATCTGCTCTGAACAGAAACCCCCACAAACTACATTTTTCCTTGGTGCTATGTGTCTGAAGCAGCAGAACAACACATGTATGTCACAGAGGCAGAGTACAACACATGTATTGTCCAACACATGGGTGTTGCAGAGGCAGAGTACAGCGCAGGAGCTTAAGAAGCAGGAACCTGCATGGCTACAGCACAGTCCCATCCATGGGAAGAAATGCATGGCTTGTCTTGAGTAGGTCATGGAGGGGATATGCCTCGCCTCTGGCAGAAAGAAACAAATTCCAGTGACCTTTCACCGATCTCCTGGTCAACTAATTAATGGGGTAGCTATAACTGCATTCCCTGAGGGAGAGGAGCACATTTTTACCTCCCTGGCCTCTAAAGATGTCTACACAAGTCAAGAGAGATTACACAGAGACTGATGGAAGTAGTGGCGGCAGAAAGCCAGATGCAGAGATGCATGAGGATACACTAAAAAGGCTCCAAAAGAGCTTGTCAAAAGCAGCCTCCAAGCCAGTGACATCCCCTGCAAGGACAAAGAGTGTCTCTGAATGCCTGGAACAGCTGGGTTTGCATTGCCAGACACGGAAAATATCCATCAAGTATTGCTTTCCAAATATTAGCTGTTTTTCAGAAAAGGTTCTTCTGACCCCGTTCATAAGGTAAGAGTGACATGCTGAAACAGAGCCCAGCATTTAATATGAAAACTCTTTTGAGCTCAAGGTATTATCAGCTAACAGGGAAGACATTTTTCAGAGCTTGCAAATAAATGCATGGGAAGCCTGACACGCAGTCACTGAGGCAGATGGAAAACCAGTTCATATTAGCAAGGTCTTTATTTCATAGCCCCTCACGGAAGAGGCCATTGTGACAAGTGGTGGGAAAGAGAGGTTCTCTCTGCCCAGACGTAGCCCTAATAGGCTGTCAGGACAAGAAGCAGCCGCCAGAGCTGAGGCACAGCAAGGCACGGTTAATGCCTCAGTGGCAAGCGAAGGATATCACATCCAGCTGTTTCTGATAAACCATAACTTGCCTTTCTAATGCTGAAAACTTCTGTCCCAGTGAGATGGATGAAGATCTCAGGTTACGTGTGGGGAAGCAAAAGCAGAGGAGCAGTACCAAATGACATTCCTCCAACACTGATCCCTACAGGAGAAACCTCACCGCTCATGCCGCTTCCCATTTTTTGATCACGCACTCATAATGTGTTTCATATTAAATAGTCCCCGTTTCACATCTTAGTGATCAAATGCGTAACAGGACTTATGGAAGACTAAGTGTCCCTGATTTAAAGCACTTTAATACCAATGTAGTTTTATGGCTTTAAGGAGAGAAAAAAAGCAACAAACAAAAAGCCAAGAACCACTGCTCTTGAGGCCCAGGTAATAACCTCATTTGTGATGATTTAAAACACAGTAGATAAAACATTTACAACTGTTGGGAGGCAAGAAAAGAGTGTCTCCAATAAAGTTTTTATATATAAATAATGTGTTCTCTCCCTTAGCTCTGTGGACATTATTCACAGAAAATAAATTTATTCTCTGAAAAAAATGTTTCCATGACAATCTTCCACAACAGGCAGAGAGCAAAGGAACTTTATTATATATAACTTATCTTTTTTTAGTTCTCTTTGTTGCAATGATTTTTCTCATAGCACTAGCAGCACTGATCTTGCACTGGAAGTGACAACTGCCTTGTTGAGTCTAGAATTAAGGGTGTTGGACCTAGAGCTCAGGAGTGCAATAGTGGAGCAAAGCACTGACAGAAGAGGAAAACTTTTTCAGGGCAGTACCAGACTTTTTGCAGGTGCTCTCCCTGGGGAAGGATAGTAACTCCTACCAGGTTCTTTTCATAAGGATGAGGTTTGGTCCTGCTTCCTTCAAGTAACAATCCTAAACACAGATCAACACACTGGTTTTGCAGGATTCACTGTATCAGTTTAGAAGAGGGTATCTCTGCCCTAACATGGCCCCCAGAGCCATGCTTATGATGGTGGCTTCTGTCTTACTCCAGTAAAACTTACTGGAAAGACCTACTCAGTTCTCTTCATCAGCACAACCTTCACTAGCCCACTGAAAACACTGGCACCACTAAGTTTGTACCCTCAAGGAGATCAGCCAAAAGACAATCCAACAGGGAAGCACAGCACAAGTTTTACAGAGCCACAAAATAGAGAGGTTTGGGGTTTTGGCTTTTCAGGTTATCTGAAAATAACAGCCAAGACAATCTGGAGCTGAAATAATGCAGAGTGTGGCCTCATGGCAAGCAGACGAGCACTCAAGATAGTATGAAACTAGACAGTACTTCTTTGTTTTGGTTGGATTGTATCCCATCCTGCTAGGTGAACACCAACACAGCAATCCACCTAACTCTTCTTCTGGCTGGTATCTACCCAATCAATGGCTTTGGACAGTTTTAGATGTTTCTCCACAACCTTGAAGAGTCATGTAGTCAGCATGTAAACTCTCAGCTCTTTTTATATTATTGTTCATGCAATACAACAGTTTGGGTTTTAGACGGGCTATTGCAATTCAGTTGCCAGAAGGTTTGTCATAGCATCTCAAGACTACTTTCCTTCTGAGGTTATATCCTTGTGAAGATTAAGTGTTGCTCATTAAAAACCTCCAGTTCCTCGACTACAGGCAAACCACTCATGAGGGCAGAGGGGCAAAGATACCTAATATGTTGCATCCACTGAAATGCATGAAGCTACGTAGCATTCTCCAGCTCACTGGTGTAAGAGGAGATATGGCAAACTGCAAGATGTAGAAAGCAAGATGTGTTTTAGTTACCAAGGCATTTATAGGTAACACATGCCTACAAAAACAGGCACACAGCTTTACGCACCATTAAATATGTTAAAAATACAAGCCTTGCAAGAACAAATACAAGGATCCAGATGTGATCATCACATAAGAACTCCACCTGGTGTCAATTCAACCTAAACACTCGACTTCCCTCAATACTTCATATGCCACTAAAATTATAATAGTCCATATGAAAAGCAGCACATTGCTGACATGCACTGTTAGTGACGCCCTTAAAACTGCTGAATGTAAACTTGAAAGCAGATTATCTCAAGAGGATAAGCAACTGCCACATGGGCATCAATTCAGCTTGCTGCAGAACAAGTTGCAAGCTACAGCTGAAAAATACTAAAGCAGCCTTCCTGGAAGACAGACTGCACTAATGAACAGGCTCTCTTGCCTACTAAAGCCTATTTCTGCTTACACCAAGTATACAATGTAGAAAAAGGTTAGAGCGAAGAGTGTGGCTTTCTAACAAGTGCCTGATGCAACTAGTTATTCTCCAGACAAACAAACTGTTAGCAGGTGATCATATAACAAACTGAGCAGGTAGGTGCACATGGACAGTCTGGCTTTATTCTGCCTTATGCTCAAATTCTCACATGCTCCACAAGATGTATCAGGGAACCCTGTGCTGACACAGAAACCAACCTTCTGGTCCTGCTTCCAGCCAGGTCCTCGCTGATGCCATTGCAACCATGACACTTTCAAACAATTTTCTGAAATATCGCATGTTAACAAAAGTACATGTTTAGCAGCTTCAAAAAAGATTATGCATCTGCCCATGCACCCACACACAAACACACGCACACACAAACCTCTGTGAAAAGAATAGTGTCAAAGCTGTGAAAGCAAACACTTAGAAGCAAGGAAATGTGAAAATTCAGGCTGCAAAAACACCCTAATTTCATTCCTTTGGTGCATATAATTAAGAGCAGCGTTATCATCCAGGTGCAACAGTTGGCAGCTGTTAGTAAAAGTGAACAGCATCCTGGGAGAAAGGCACCATGCAGATCTGCAGTAAGCACTTTTCAAAACAAGCTGAGTTTTCTTTTGGATAGAGATAAAATTCAAAAATATGCAGAGAAACAGGTAAGAAGAGAACTACTAATTAAATTCTTAGAGATAAAACACATCTAGGAAACTGATACACAAGAATCACTGGAAGAACATCACACCTCAAAATCCAGAATAAGTTCCTGTGGCTTTACCCTCCAAGGCATTGAAAGCAACGAAGACATTCCAAGTTTCACAGTTTTACCTACAACCTCAGGATATTTGAGGGAGACAAAAGGAAAGAGTTGAACTGAAAGGCCAGTGAGCACCACAGAAACTCAACTTTTGTTTGCAATGAAGTAACTTCCTGGACTATCTGTTTGGCAAGGTGGTTTGAAAGCGACCCCTCGCACACACTCGTGGCCCCCAAAACTCAGAAATCAGACAGAGGTAAAAATCCTAGAACTATACATGACTACATACCAAACTTCCCGTGTTCTAAGCCAGTACTGCTACTTTGGCAACCCTGGATCATGAGATATGGACAAGGTTGACAATGCTAAGTCCTGGTGCAAAACCCCTCAGTGGGACACCCCCACCAGTGTTGGTTTCCCTGATGAAGAACAGTGATGTCTCACAGGCAGGCACAGTTTCCAAGGGCATTATCAAGGCAAGATCTCACTTGCCAACACACACAAAGACCTTGTGCCACCAAGTCAAGTCTCCATTCCCTGAAGTCTGTGGTGGAAGACAAAGGAAAACAGTGAATTTGCTTAAGGCAAAATTAACACTGTTACGTGTGAATATGTATGTTGCATCATAACATCTGCTGTTGTCTACTGGTACCATTTTTGTCCATGTTTCTCTGCATCCACCTGCCTATATTTTCTTACATGGTTGCTAGAAGACAGAAATTGTGTCAAATGAGCTGTTCCAGCCTTTGCTTCAGATAAGAGGTCCTGACAGGCTGAGATGAGAACTGCCACCTCCATTTTACCCAAGAAGAGGGAAGAGGGGTCTGCAGTGGGAGGGGGCTTGCAATAGCAAAGGTGAAGTGACCGATACCGCCACGTATGGACTTCTCTCTACTCTCACTTAGGTAAACGCTGCTTAAACTGACAGCCTGTGGCTAGTCACAGGAAGTGTTTTAGGAGATGCTTGCCTTGGCTGATGTAGAGCCATCACATAACCTACAGGACCTTCATCTCAAATGGACTCCCTGGCAGGTAGCCCCAGCCCAAGCCCACTCCATACCTACCGAAAAGGCTGGGAGCCATATCGCTCCCGCTCTGCTCCTCAAAAAACGTTTGAGAAGGCGAAGGCAAGGCGTGAAGTTCATACAGAAATGCCCCTGCTACACCGGTGTATAATTCTGGATAATGCACGCAGCGCAATGTGCCGTCAGCAGACCGCAGCTGTGCAGGCACCCTTTGGAAACACCTCCTTCCTTTGAGAAGCACCCACTGGGGCAAAAGACACATTTCCAGCTATCTGCTGTGAGGCTGCTCGGCCCACCTACCCACCCCAGCACCTGCAGGGTGCCCAAATACACTTTTATTCTTTATTTTTACCTCCTTAATAGGGAAACGCGTTCTGAACATGAACCTTCTGTGAAAAGGCACTTGTAATATTAATTGCTTTGCTTTCACAGAAGGAGCTGGTAAACTGTATTTTTAGCAGCTGCTTCCCACTAAATAGCATTGTTGCAGAAAGCCACCTGACTAATCGTAACTAAAAATGTACCTTTACTGAGCTTAACAATAGCGCTAAAGAAAACCATAAACAATTTTTTTGGTGGATGAGAAATCAAATGATTCGATTTATCTCAATGACTTCTCCGTGCTGCTAAAGATTACACCTAAAAGTAGTTGCATGTAACCTCGATTTGAGTTTGTTGGTAAGAACTTTGGCTCAACATACTGTCAATATGCTGTCACTCCGCAACGCTGCATGGAGTTATTCGGACATTTCTTTAGGGTCCACAGTAAGATAACATAATCTATTTGGTCTACTGCCATGCCTCACTGCCATGATGACAACATAATCTCAGCTGTCTAAAAATGCAAAAAGTCTTTATCTTGTGGTATCTGCCTTTGCCTGATAGCAATATCACCCAGCCACTGACCCTTCTGAGCCCCAAGCAGAAGGCTTGAAACAATCTGAGAGTACATTGTGCACAGGCTCCCAAAGTTAGCTGAATACAGCTAACTCAGCGGGGTTTCAGAGCTGCAATTTAAAGCTAAATTGGCTCAGTCTTCATAGAGGAACTACGTTTCCTTAGCATTAGCAATAAAGACTGCCTGAGCTGATCTGACAAATCAGCCTTTTACCCAAAAATGTCAGATTATAGGCTGTGATAATTTTATTCAAAAGCAATGGAAAGAATAATCTGTTCAACATTCTCCTGCGCTCAGCTAAAATACACTTAATTGCATCAGGCACTACTAAACATTTTTCAAGCCCAGAAAATAATAACATGCCTGACATTATGGCAACATGAACCACAAGAAGTACAATAAAAGATTTGATTTAAAGTCCAATGCTAAAGATGTTTATAGGGAAGGTTTAAAAATCTCACCTTAGCTCACCCTCTCGTGCTTAGATGCCTGTAGGAGCTGCTGATTCCCGTGTCCCACACAGGTCACTCAGAATGAATCATCCATCAAACTGCCCTTGAAGCAGCTGGTAAAGTAACTAGCATTTGTTTGGCCCAAAGTATATAACATCTCATGCTCTCTTGAAGACCTCTTTAGCTTCTAGCAATTTCAGGGTGAGGTAATGGCAGATTTTTGGCATCTGGTCCACACTGCCTTGATTCTGTACAATGCATCGTGTCAGTGTGATGGATCCAAGCCTAGCTGGGGACTCATTAATCCACAGATTTTGTTTCTAAACATACCATTTTCTGAAACAATAATGCGCATTAACTCCTCCAGAGTTGCTAAAGTCTGCTGCAAATCAAAACCTGTTTGGTCCCCCCCTTAGTGGTTAGGTATTTCAGTGACCGTAAGGGCCCAGGCGCTTCCAAAACAGCTACCAGACATCAGTAGTAAGACCCCTACCTTTCACTCTTATGGCAATTTTATTGAAAATTAGGCAATGCCCTTGCTCAACAGTGACTTTACAAGACAAAAATCAGGCGTCAGTTAATTTTTTTTTTGCTTTCAAAATACAGGCAGGCACTAATCCTGGAATAATAGACTCATAAAACATCAGCTTAGAAAAATGCAGCAATTACAATGATCCAGCGAGCTGTCCACGGGAGACGGCTTTGTTTCTGCATTTTGCTTTGCTAAACTCCACTTGCGAGCATATTAAGTATACACTCCCGCAGATTAACTTTTCCTCTGCAAGTGAGGGGACTGGAAGACTATACATGGCCAATTTCTGTCTCACCCCATGGAAGGAGGGACAACATCAGGCCCTCAAGGAGTGTTCTTCTCTTTCCGCCTCTGGAGAAGCATGGTGTCACTCTCAGGGGATTCTCCCCTGAGACAAGAGAAGTTAGGGATGCAGGTGGGTAGAGAGAGATGACAGAGGTAACTGTCACATGCAGCTACTGATGCCATGTGTCAGCTCCATTAACTCCAGCCTGACTTTGGGCATCTGATATCTGGAGGAGGTTTGTGCTGAGTGTCAGTGTCACCTGGGTTCAGATGCTGGCACTGTCATACCAAACTCTTCAGCACCTGGTCCTCTGTTCACCAAGATTTCTCAGAAGGAACAAACATAGCTTAATCAAAGATCTGGCCTTTGATGTATCAAGATGCTCTTGTGGACGTACTCTGCCATGGAGATGAACCATTTCTTATGTAAAATGTCTTCTTCCCACAGAATCTCTGCCCATGACCTGCTGCCGCCAGTCCCCACCCTCACACCACCTTGTTCTTTTGCTCTGGATCCCATTCCCACCCTTGCCAGCCTCAGCCTCCTTCCCGATACATCCTTGTACTCTGCAAGGAGTCCGTGTAAGCAGATGTTTTTCTTCTTGTCCTTATATCACAGGCAGAGCTCAGTCACCCACGGTGGGCTCCATGTAGGCAGAGCTGCCGCAGCTGTGAGGAAGAGCCAGTTTGGGCACGCTTCAGCTGCATTTGGATGGAGGCCATCTGAAAGCTCAGCAGAGGAATACGCTCAGAAGAGCTGAGTGTCCATCAGATCTCTACTTGGGGTGAAATTCTCACATGGGGTCATGCGTGGGATGGAAAGCATTCACCCCTCAGGTTAGAGGGAGGAACCTTGCTGAGATAGGACCTCACCTGAAGTGAACCATTAATTACTCTTATCTCCTATCCATTAACTCAAATTCCTTATCCATAAATACTTGGAATTAAATAGGTGGATTTTCTAGGAAGATGGACCTTTGATTAGTCAATTTGAAACTATGCAACTGATCTCTCACCCACTGAAGTTGACAACAAGGACTTCCTTTGATCCCATGGTACAAGATCAGGTCAGATGGAGCTCTGAGATTATCATGACTGTCCACAAAGATGGACATGGCAGCTCAGCAGGAAGGCAGTGTGATTCTCCTAGAGTTTCTACTTGTCACTTTGCCGCAGTGTGTTCTTCATTTAGCGAAAAAAAAAAAAAAAAAGCAGCAGGTCTGGGCGCTGAGACAGAGGGGCGTGCGGTGGCTCTTTTTATTTTTTTCCCCTCTTAACAGACTGAGATAAATGTAGCAATCCAAAAACGTGGAGGTGGGAAGGACGTGTGTGTGCATGTGCCTTTTATCAACTGGAGGATCATTGGATGTATCTGTTACCAAGGAGAAGCACATGCTTGGTAACTGAAGAGACCAAAATTTTTATTTAATTGTTTTTTTTCATTCCTATATGATAAAAATCGCTAACCTTATCATTTTTCTCATGGTGAAATTCAGAGCTCTATATTAAATTTCACTCCGTGACAAATTCACTGGAATGAAAAAAGAAAAGAATAAAATCCAAGAGTGCAGGAATGAAAGCTACCAATCGCAACAGCAGCACGTTTACAGTGTTGCTGGAGCTGGAAATTACACTGTACTTAGCGCCACTGGCCCAAGGAGCTTTCAGAAACAATAAAGCATCCTGCTTTGGGTAGCCCTCTGTTAAGGATCTGATAAAACCGACGCAGAAGTCAGATAGCTCCATCGCGGAGGGGGAGCACAGTCCTTGCTCTGTTTACCGCCCAGCCAAGCACCTACTACTTTTTATAACCTTGTGACATATCCTGATTGATGGGTAAAAGCCTTCACTGAAGGATTCTGGATAATAAAAAGCAGAGACCCACCGCGGACTTTTCTTAATAGCACCCTGGGAAAAACAAACCCAAAACATCCGGGGTGCCTCTCGTATCTTTTGCCGTGCAGAGATATCAACAACTTCTAATCGCCCAGCTGTACCCCTCCTGCAGACACACGCGGCACCTCCCATCTCTTCGATGAGCAAGAGGTACCTGTATGTACCTACAGGCGAAATGTCGCGACTAGGCTGCACACAGTGACTGGACCTCAGCAACACAAGCCTTACCGTGAAAAACATATTTCTGACAAAAAAAAAAAAAAATTAAAAAAAAAAAATAATCAAGCAAACGGGGGGGAGTGTAAATAAAAAAAGGGAGACAGGTCAAGGCAACTGAAGTATTTCAAGGGGAAAGCAACATTACAGCCACGGAAATGTCCGTATGCGAAGGGGCAGCGCCGCTTTCACGGCCGCAGCGCCGCGGAGAAGTTGTGAGACGGGCACCGAGGGGAGCCCCGCGCCGCCCCCGGCTCGGCGCCCCCCGGGAGGGAGTCTCCTCCGGGGGGCTCATCCTCCCGGCTGGCAGAGACCCAGCACTCCCATCTCACACCCCGCCGATCCCCGCCACACACACACACGCACACAAACACACGCTCACTCCCCAGGGTGCCGGCAGCCACCCGAGGGATGCCCGGAGGCCCCGGTCCGGGCGCGGTACCTTCTCTCC
>WUAM01000089.1:4155368-4180743 GCA_024336885.1 Actenoides hombroni
GTGCCCCGGGCTGCAGCCCCTCATTGGATCCGGCGCCTCCCCCCCTCCCGCCCGCCGGCCGCGGCTCTGCCCCGCTCCGGCAGCGGCTGCAGGCGTGAGGCTGCCGCGCCGAGCGGGGAGGAGGGGACCGGGAAAGGGAGGGACTGCTGGAGGGAGGGGGAAAAAGCTCATTCAGTTTGAATTTGCGGTAATTTAATCCGCTCGCACGCGGCGGGAGCAGATGCGATCCGAAATCGGCAGCCTGGGTGTTTTCAAATCCGGCTGGCCCCTCCTCCTCCTCCCCTTGCCCGGCGCCCTAAACCGGGGGTGGCAGCGCATCCCTCTCTGGGACTGAACCAGGAGTCTCGGCTCTCGGGCAGTGCCGTGACTGTCTGCGTGTGGCTCTGTTTCATTGCTGCTCGGGAGTATCTTTTGTGCTGCTTTTCCCCACCTTCCTTCCCGAGCGTGCCTGAGCCCTCCTCACCCCCGTGTCGGGGAAACGTGCGACCGCGACGCGATCGTGATCGCTTCTCCCGCCGCTTCGGCGGCGCCGGCGGGCTCTGCTCACGCTCCTCGCCTCGTTCACCACCCGCTTCTCCATCTTATGCCTCCCAGCCCTCTGCTTTCCTCTGCCGGCGACATCCTCCTCTTCTTCCATCTCCTTCTCCTGTTTTGCAGCGCGGAGTTCCTGGCTGAGCACACCCCCCACCCCACCCCCCATCATCCCGCAGCCTGAATCCCCGGGGGCTGATGGACGGGGAGACAGGACGTGACCTGGGCATTCGTCCGCCGCAGGCTGCGTCCAGGGGACTGTCATTTCCCTACCGATCTTCCCCACCTCGTGGAGAGGGAGAAGAAACACCCGTTTATTGCCGTTTTCACTGCCCAGCCCCCTTCCACCTAGCTGGAGGCTGCACTGGCAAACAGGAGGCTCATGGAGAGGGAGAGCAGAGATGCGAGATGAAAAAAAGCTGGCAGAGCTACCCTGCTTTGAGTTTCCGATGGTCGGTGATGCCAACAACCTTCAGCTCATGCTGTGGACGATCTAATAAAAGTTAATTTATTGAAATGCCTCATGGCATGGAGGACTTGTAACTTAAAACCTATTTTCAGCATGGTATCAGCAAGAAAGTAGTCAAGGACCCCTATTTATCCTTCAGTTTGATCTACATTTTCAAGTTTTGCCCGCATAGTTGCATTAGTTAATACTTTGAAGAAAAAAAAAAAAAAAAAATCACGCGCACCCTAGCAGATGCGAGCTATGTCAGCAAAACCTCCCTTAAAGATGTAGTTGTGCCTGATAAAAAACGGCTTAGAGCTTTGCTGCAATCACACTCCCACCCCATGTGAAGCTGGTTTTCCCACTAGAGGGCTGGCAGGCACAGCTCTCCCTGCGCACACCCTGGCACCGCTTTTTAAGCTCTTCTTTTGCTCCTTAAAAACGTCAAGCCAATTTTACACCACACTGCTGTCCATTAGCCTTTGCTTCTGTCTGCACTTCCATCACTTCGCTGGGAGAACCATACCCCCCTGGTCCCTTCCGCTGGGGCAGCCTAGCTGCATCACTAATCGGATTTTGGCTGGCATGGGTGCTGATGAGCCATGTGCTCCTTCCACACCACCTTTCCTTGACATCACTGCTTTAGTAAAACTTCCTAATTTAAGATAGAGATGAGTAATGTCATAAATTTACCATGCCAGTCATAATGGGTAGCAATTTGTGGTCTGCCCCGTGTCAGTCCAGGCTTCACAAGCCATAGTTAATCAGATTAAAACATACCCAGGTCTGACTTTAGGCAAAAGGCAGGCAGCTGTCCAGGGAGGCTGGAGGCAAGGAGCTCTGGGCTGCCTGTGTGGGACGAGGCATTGGTGCCAGAGGTGCTGAGGCCTGCCACCTCCTGATGACCCCATGGCCAGGGGTAGTTGAGGTGCAGCTGGGGTACAGGCCCTCTCCACCCACCATGCAGCAGCAAACCAAATGCTCTTTGTCAGCCCTCTTGGCCCAACTGTGTCAGAAGCCATGCCCATCTCCTCCCACACTTAGGAGGAGTCCTTACCCAGACACCTTTATTTTCCTTGCAGGGGTAAGAAAGTATCTAGTCTGATGGGAAGAGAAGAAAAGGAAATGGAAGGAGCAGCTGCCCGTGGTGTGTGGAGGTGATGGCCGATAGGTGTGTGGGACAAAAGGCCTTACTACGAGGCAGATTACAGGGAAGGAGAACTAGGGAAGCAGACTTGCACTACAGACTTCTGGAGCTCAACTGGACACCTTCCATCATCTGACTTTGGGTTCCCTGAAACTTTTACTGACCCTTCCAAAATGTATTCCCAGTGGCTAAATACAGTGTGGTTCCATGGCAGAGAACCCTGGAACTGTCTCCACACCACCACACTCAATGAAATATATGTTTGCAGATGACATTTCAAATGAAACAGAAATCCAGTGCTGTCCCAGAAGGCAGAAATTGGAGAAGGGAAAGCTCCAAAGCCAATAAATAATATTCTGGTTTTAAAATATACACTCATCCCATGCTCTGGATACATTTACAAATCCTACAGTACACAGCCACCTAAACCAAAAATCTGTGCGTCCTCTGACCTGTCACTATCCCTGGAGCTGCTCAGTCCCCTGTGGAAAGGTTTGGGAGACCAGACTACAACATGCTGCCTGAACTGATGGCTGCTGTGCTGAAGTTGCGCTCCTCATAGCTGGGGTGCACTTTGATGTGACATGTCCCTAACAGCAAAACTGGTCCTGCCCCTGCTCTCCCCCACAGTGCAATGCTGCAACAGCCTGCTTGTGCCACTGAGCTATAGACAGCGTTGGTGAGGGATACAGGCTTTGTAAAAGTGTCAGGAAGTGTAAGACAACTCCTCTACTGACCTGGCCACCGGAGAAATGTGAGCGGAAGTGCACAGTGAGGCAGTGCAGGCAACCTTGTACCACACTGTGCTATGCTGATGTCATCCTCAGACATATTACCCCTGTTATCAGACCTTCCTTACCCTCCTGAATCAACTGGGATTGATAAATCTGGCTCCCAACCAATCCGAATGGTCCAGGAGAGAACTTTATTGATGTTTCCTAAATAACAGCTGGAAGTGGGAAGGTGCCAGGAGCATCCCTGTATTCGCAAGGAAGGCGACCCAATCCTTGCACAGGTCAGTACAGCGGCAAGGCAAGATCGTTCAGTGGTGAGCCTGGGTCTACATCACAGATTTTTCTGGTCAGAATGACATATGTGAGGTTTTTAACACTATTGTTGCATGAGGGTAAAAACAAACAAACAAACAAACAAAAGGCTGTACTGCATACACTTACATTGCAAGAATAAAATGTACATATTGTTTTCCAGTTGTGGAGAGGCTATACTCTATATTATTTAAATATATGACTATGCTAAGAGGGTATGCAACTGTATTTGCTGTATAGCTGTTCTTGTAATGGGTTGAATACATGTTTCAGACAGACAGTGCAAGAATTCCCAAGTGTCTCCTATGCAGGGAACTGGCACAAGGAAATAGAAAACATGGCTGCCCAAGAAAATGCTGGAAGACACGCCTGGATGCAGCTTCTGTCTAATCCGTATAGGCAGCAACGAAGCACAGAGGACAGGCGTAGCCCTGTTTCAGCAGCAACAGTGTGCCCTTGGGCAGGAAGAGATGTAAGGTAAAGAAAATGTGTGTTAGCAGCAGGACAGAAGCTCATAGTTTAAATGGCAATATGTGCCACGCAACAAGAGGAGTTTAGTGTGCTCAGGCCCACATCCTCTTCTCTCTGGCTATAGAGCTCATCTCAAACACTCCATGCCAGCCCCCGCATCTGTAAGTATGGATGCCCAGAAAGGGGATGCACATCAGCATCGGTAATCCTTACTGGTATAGGAGAGGTGAGCTGTGATGTCATCGTCTGCTTCCCTGCTGGTGCCACCTGGGGAAGTGGGGAACTTCACCCATTGCACAACAAACCAGACCCTTCCCTTGCCCAAAAGGATATACTTTCAGACAGACAGGCAGAGGTATGTGCCTTTGTTTAGGCTTACAGCTCCCACTCAGCTAACAGAAACATGGTTTTGGCCCCTGTGATGATTAAACAGATGTTAATGGTATGTTTTTCAGTCAAACACCTGAAAATTAACCTCTTGTAAAAATAAAACTGGCAAGAAATGGCCATTGCAGCAAAGATTAGGAGAGCTCTGAAGGAGCTCAGTGAATATTTTTTTTTAATGGACTCAACTTGAGGACTTAATGAGTTGACACTATCCTTTTAAACAGGCGAGACTGCTGCCTTCTCACAATTTCTATCCTGTCCAGCTGTGCCCATCAGGGTGCAGTCTGGATGGAAAGGGGATCAAAGGCTGCATTCATTTCTGCCCATGGTTTAATTTAAATTTAACTCCAGTGTGCTTTCTTTTGAGCTGCAGTCTTTCTAGGTAATGACATTTTCTGGTTAACTGTTGAAATTACTAATGAATTAAAGGCAGTAGTCTGTCTTCAGGTTGCAAAAGCTGTAATAACAAGCTACTAAAAATAATTTAGAGCTTGATTTAAACCCATGGAAGCAAAGAAATTCATAGTTACCCTGACAGTATTGTCCTTTGCCATCTTCAGCATTCTAAAATGTTGTAGTCAAAACCTATTCTCTGCTTGCAGACTGGGAGCTTTGCAGACATGATGAAGACTGAGGCCCTTGGGCCCAATCCCCACTGTCAAGGTGTACCTGGGTGGAATCCTTCAAGGGGTCAAATGCTACAGCTGAGTCCCCAGGCTACAGTACCATGTTCAAGGAGGGTGTGTCTGGGGACAAAACTGGAGCATGCTGGTCCATCAGCAGAACATGGCACCACATAGGAAATGTTTGTGAGCCTGAGAGTCCGTCAGCAAAATGTTTCACCTTACCGTGCTGTTGCCTCTTCTCATGCAGCTGGTGGTGGCAGCTTTCCAAGCACTTCTGGAGGAAGCATGGGGCTGTCGCCTGGGATGCTTGAATTCTCCTTACACCTCACATGCATATGTGATTCACATTAATTGTTCTCACTCATCCTTCTGAAGAGATCTGATGTCCTTGAATGAAGGAACGATGAAATCTCAGCTCTTTTAAATGGTGTGACAGTAAACGAGGAAGTGGCTAAACTCATAAGTATGCTGCAGAAGAGCAATGAGTAAATTCTCTTCTGGTCAAATTAAACGTGGGTAAGCTCCATGCACCTCCCACATCACCAAGCCTTTTGAAGTTGATGGTTAACTGCTAACTTCAGTCAGGTTGTAGGAGTAACTCTGACTTAGTACTGATATCCTAGGTTACAGGAAGAAAAGTCATCTTACTATTGTTTATGCTCTCCTTGGTATTTTGTTTTGTTCTGCTTTAAAATATCTGGGTTTTTTGAGGCTTGGGTTTTTTATGACACCTGTCTAGTATTATAGTATTTGGGTTTCAGCTATTACAGTGATACTAATTAAAACCAGTTGGGTTCATTATAATTTTTTTAAAGTGAGAATGTATTTGGTTTTGTTCTTAAATAATTTTTAATATGTGGTTTTTTACAGTGTTTAAATCTCTGTCTGAGCTCAGACTGACAAGAACCTAAGTTTACTTGCACTTCCACGATAACAGATGATGTACCTGGTTCAGCAAGAGTGCCCTTTCTCCCCTATACATGGATATGAGTGAAGAATATCAACATGGATAGCAGTGAAGACGACGATCCTTTCAGTATGACAATAATGTCCAGTATCAACTGACAGTGTTATGACTTATGTGCCTACATATGGGTACCTCAGATAGCATTCAGCTGACAGTGACAGTGGTATTTCTAAATCTATGTAGTCTTGTAATCATAGGGAATGAATGTACTTCAGCTTTCAATGGTTGCAGGATGACAACTTCAATAGTTAAGCTTCCATAAGCTTATTTGAAATTCAGTATTTGAAAAATATTGAACAAATTTTGTCTTCAAAAATATTCAGAATATATATGTATGCAAAAGTACCTAAATAAGCATTGAAACTACCCGATGACTTCTACAGAAATATGTTGGCAATGGGGTTATCTGTCACTGTCTCTCTAAGCACCAAAAGCTCTACTTTTCCTGTGCTCCCACCAAAATTTCCAGTTTGTTCTCCACCCTGCGGCTTCTGTAATATAGTTCTCTGCGGCCAATATACAAATCAAGAGCGTGTGATGACTTGGAGGCATCATAAACCAAATTGAATTTAATATCAAGGTAAATAGCAGGGGGTTGCTGTATTGATGTTATTATTCTTTTTCGTATTTCATTAATTAAGAAGTACAATTCTTGAATTCAAATTACACTACTGTGAAACCCTCCTTGTAGTGCATGTTGTAATGAAATGTAGGACCCTGAATTTAAGTTTCATTTACATATGAGAGAACACGAGAGTATTATATAATTATGCCTGTGTGAAACACTTTGTATTTTCAAAAGCCTTTAAATATAAGTGATGGGTAACATGTAAAGAAGAAGGAAAAGAGACTTTTGTGAATCTCTAGAATTAGTGTGTCATGCAGAAGAAAGGTATGAGGTTATGAATGCTGACAAAGGCCTTTCAGTAGACTTCTTGGGTCCCTTCATGATGTCATGCTGGCCCAATCTTATTGTGATCTAAGAAAGAGTGATTTAAATGCATAACAGGAATGAAGATGAGCGTGTATTTTAAATAAAGATTTATATTTGAGTAGGGACTGATGCTAGTCTAAACAATCCTGCCAATGTCATTTCAGAAGACGTTCAAGCAAGTAACCTGCCACAACGGAAAATCAGAAAAGATGCCCTCAAGCCTTAAGATTGTACCTGTTTACTCTTCTCATTTTTCTTGGCAATAAGTTGGAAAATATCCCTGTACCACAGAGTACAATATAGGACTGGTGGTTTTCCCATTGTTGCTGCAGGCTGAGCACCATCAGCTCATGTCTGCAGTGTGCTTGCACCTACAGTGATCACTGCTTTTTCAGTCAAAGTCATCTCTTTAAATGCTTTCTTGCAAGAAATGTTCCAAATATCTTGTTTACTTCCATGCTAAAATGTGAACAAACTAGTGATTCACTTCCCAAATAAGACCTCTGTGTTTTGTTTTAGCTTGACATTATTTTTAATGACTGAATGAACTGTTGGAAAGCAGTTTTACATCTGTAAAAGCACATACTACACTATCACAAAACTGTCACAGGTATGTACTGTATGCATATGGGCTATGGGAAAGTGACTGCTTAGGGACAGGATCTAAAGCGCTCAGGTCAAACCACTCACTGCCTTTGCTAGCTCTGCTTCAGCCCTGTTGCAGGCTTTTCCTCCTTGGTTGAGAGCAGCAAGACGTCTACGCTCATCAGCCAGACGCATGAGGGGACTAAGTCGTGTTCCTTTCAGCTCCTACCTCACAAGCTGAGCTCCTTCCTCTGAGGTATGTAAAAACCGCTGCACAGCGGTGTACAGCAGGAGCAGATGTGCAGGGTGCTTTCGGTGGCGCTGTGTCAAACACCCACTTACGGTTCAGATTGTGGTGGCTTTAGCTTGAGTTATCTGGATGTTACGTAGAGCAGCTCTGCACATCTCAACCCTGGCCCAGGTTCCCTGGGTGCTTAATAGATGCAGAGTAACAACTGTTCTCCATACTCTTAATGAACAGGTTTCCATAGGCTCATAATCTACCGGATGTGTAGCCTGTTAACTTGGAGAACACTGCACCAATGCAAAATAGAAAAGGAGTGATACATCTTCCCGATTGCGTAGTGTGGAAAAGACAAATAATAAAGAAGTTCAGCCAGCCATCATTCTGACTGTTGCACACAAATCCCATCAGAAGACTGCTAGAAATACAAATCTTGCTGGTAAATTTAGTGTTAATTAGAACTTGGGAACCCTTATACATTGTATCAGATTAAAAATATTGAAAGGAATGCAGTCCTGTACTAAGCTATGAAAATTCATCTTGGTGCTTTGCTACTGAAAACATTAATTTTCCAAGTGTATTCTTTTGCATATGGATGGACTTGCTGCATGATTATTTCAAATCTCATTTGCAAATCATGGTTAACTCGTTGCAGTCATGTCTCTGTACGTAACCTCCCTAACTATCAAAACCACACCAGAAATTCAGAGCTGGGAAACCCAATTAAGAAGCGCACAATTTTTTACAGGTAAATACTTTGGCATACATTCAGGACCTGGCACAGTCTTGAAACATTTCCAAAGTGATATGAGCTTAATCATAAATGAATTAAATTTTAAATTATTAGTCCTGTTTGTATGATTTTACCTAAACAGGACTCAGTATCTGCAATCCCTTAACAATTCACAATTAGCATAAAAATCTATATGGGACTATTTTTAACTCGCAAAAAGAAAGGGGTGCACAGTATTCTGCAAACATGAAAATCAGTATGGGACCAAGTCCCAGTTTATTCAGGAGATTCATGTTTTAATAGGACAGCATATGAAAGTAAAAAGGCAAAAAGCTGGCTTTTGATCCTTGCTTGTAGAGTGTTGCAAACACTGGAAGGCTGAAGCAGGTATAGAGGATGAGCGGCGGAAGCAGAAACAACGTGAGGAAGGATGTGATGCTGCTGCACGGGAAGCAGGCAGCCATACGGAGCATAGGTGAACAGAGGGATGACTTGGAAGCACACATCCGATTTTAAGTGGAAACAGATAATAATGCAGAATCAGAGCTCTTTGGTTGGAACACAGTATGATCCCTTTGTGACCTAGGTGATTTCTAAGTTTTTTGACATCATCTGATTCCTACCAGTCTTCATATCTATTGCAAAAGTCTCCCTGAGTTACTTGTTTAATTTATCACCCTCCATTTAGTTCATAGATATTTCAATCAATAGATAGCTTAATACTAGGCTTGCAGTATTTTTCCTTTGCATGCTTAAAAGGACTAACTGGACTGAACTTAAAAAACAAAACAACCCAACCAAAACAAACAAAAAAGATAAAAGATACATTACCTTTGCTAGCTTGAAATTCTTTTAGTCGTAATAAGGGCTTTCTGTCACATGTTCGTTTTCTACTTAATGATTCAGTTTTGGTTTAATCCTGGGCATATAATATGTGCCAGTCTGTTCTTATGGAGGTAGCTGTGATACACTTTCTTTGCAGGGTCAAGAACAGATGGCCTGGGAGAGATCACTCTCTCACTCAAGCATGAAGAACCCTCATAACATAGTTACCAAAATCTGAAGAGTTTATTTATTTTAATACATTTATTTACTCGTAACATACCTGTAAGGTAAAATGATTTTGTTTAATTTCCCTGTAAAAGTCTGGACAGATATACATTCTTTAAAAAACAGATACATACCAGGCTGGCCACTGTTCATCCCGCACACACTCCCATAGGACAAGTTAACCAAGAGCCTTCCTGCCAGACCCGCAGGCAACAAATTTGAGAAAACAGATGGGCCTTACATTGCGCCCTGAAGGTCAATGGACATCGGCTCTGCTAAGCCACTGGGAGAAGTAAATTCCTGAGCTGAGGATGTTTCACAAAGAAAGCAGAGTTTACACTCTCCAGATGTTCAGATTTGGGGTGTGTCAGCAAAAGTTCTCTGGTTGGTCTCAGCTGTCAAGATAGCACTAAGAAGAGGAGAAGAGGAAATTCCTTGGGCAGCTACAGTCCAAGCTATGCTGTTTCACTGGTCCAAACTGGTGATCTCAAATCCACAGCATCAGAACCAATGCCTGGAAACAAACACGGTGTGCAGGGACTGTGTATTTCATAAGGAACTCTTGATAGAGTAGCTCATACATCATATTCTTGTGTAACTATTTTGTGAGTTACCCAAAACTTTCCTGTAGTATGAATTTTTAAGTATTTTGGGCAACCATATTGTTCGTGGTTTAAGAGCCTGGGGATGCCCTGTGCAAAGCCTTCTTTCCAAAGCTCGTTTGTATCCTTGTGTTTTATTCCACAGCCGAATCTCTCAACGTTGCATGGTTCCCTTTCTGCACAGCTACACATCGCCCTGAAATCCCAGTTTCTGGCTTGGCCGTCTGAGACTGCCACTCCGTGGCAGCAAGCAGCAGCTCCTCCAGAAGCTGCCCCCAACTGCCTCCCAGGGAACTTGGCCAAAACCAGCCTAGCTGAACGATGCTTTCTGCATACTCAAAGGGATGTTTGCTCTCATTTATTTTCTGTTTCTAGTCAGGTTGGGTTTTTTGGGTTTTTTTGCTTCTATTTCAGCAACAAGCCCAAGCCTGCTGTCACGTTGGTTCAAAGAATACAAATCAGTACGACAACTGATGGTTTTAGACCATTTGCCCATGTCTCTAATTTTCACACAGAATTACAGAATGCTAGGGGTTGGAAAGGACCTCTGGAGATCATGGAGCCCAACCCTACTGCTAAAGCAGGTTCACCTAGAGCAGGTTGCACAGGGTTGTATCCAGGCAAGTTTTGAATGTCTCCATAGAAGGAGACTCCACAGCCTCCCTAGCTGGCCTGCTCCAGTGCTCCATCACCCTCAAAGTAAAGAAGCTTTTCCTTATGTTCAGGTGGAACTTCCTGTGTTCCAGCTTCTCCCTTTTGTCCCTTGCCCTGTCACTGGGCATCACTGAAAGGAGCCTGGCCTCATCCTCTTGATACCCTTCAGATATTGATAAGCATTGATAAGATCCCCTCTCAGTCTTCTCTAGGCTAAACAGCCCCAGGTCTGTCAGCCTTTCCTCATAAAAGAGGAGCTCCAGTTCCCTTATCACCTTCTTAGCCCTCCACTGGACTCTCTCCAGTAGTTCCCTGTCTCTCTTGAACCAGAGATCCCACAACTGGACACAATACTCCAGATGTGGCCTCACTAGGGCAGAGTAGAAGGGGAGGGGAACCTCCCTCAACCTGCTGGCCACACTCTTCTTAATGTACCCCAAGATACCATTGGCCTTCTTGGCCACAAAGGCACATTGCTGGCTCATAAGCAACTTGTTATCTGTGAGGACTCCCAGGTCCTTCCTCCCAACATGAAAAAAAAATATGTTGGGGAACTAATCTTTTCCACAAGACCTTCTTGCTGCTTCTCTCATTGGTGTCCTGAGTATAGAGATAGGTTTCTTGGCCCCAGCTCCCTGTTTGGATGTTGCTATGGCCACTTAGGCTCTGGCCAGGAGAGGATTTTCATTGAGAGAGGATAGGAGTTGGACAGTGTTAGCAGAAGGAAAGTTGCACAGACTGTTAAAATGTCGGGCAGACTACCAAGCTCGGCAGTAACCAGTGTCCTGTCTGGCAGCCGCAACAGCAGGACACAGTGTTTGCAGCTGGCACTGTCCAACACTCCCCTGCTGCAACTCAGGGATCTGGAAAAAGCATCTGAGACACCCTACATCCGGACCAGAACCATCACCAGATTTGTCTTTTCAAACTCCTCAAAAACAGGCAGCTGTCTCCACCACCAGTCAGGGGATGTCCAAATCATCTTCATAATCATGGGCACCCCTGCTGCAGTCCTGAACATCAAGTACACCAAAGGTAAAACTCTTGAACCTCAAGTGTACTAAGATAACAGTTTTGGAGAGGGTTTTGTTTGTCTCCAGCCTTGTCTCCACATGACGATGCTGAAGCTGCAGGCTAAAACCAGCCTCCCGACAGCACCAGGAGGGCTGGCTTTTGCACTGCTGTTTCCCCAGCCAGCTCACCTGCAGAGCCAGCACTAAGGAGGCCCTCATTCAAGTAATGCTAATCTGAGCAGCTAAAAAACATTACTCACACCACCAAAAATCATGAAGCTGGTTTGCAAATAAGTCTTAGCTTTTTTTTTTCCTCCTTCTTTCCTTCCTGGTTTCAGGCATTTTTTAGGTTAGTGTTGTACTGGACAGGTCATTTAGTGTAGCCCTGAGCATATGTGATCTCTCAAAGTTTTGTTAAAATAGGTAAACAAATGAACACTCCTGTTTAACAAAAATCAGACTAGTTCTAGTGAGGACATTTTACAAATTAGGCCCTAAATATGTACAGAATAACCAAATCCATTTTAGGTGTAGAAAGTGCCATTTACAAATTTTCTCCAGAGAGGTTTCAGTCAATGCATCCCTTGTAAGTCATCCAATAGAAAACTGGAAGCTAGTTAGTGCTGGTTCCAAATCAAGCGTTTACATTTTTTACTAGTAGACTTTCTGGAGAAATGGAGTAAACAAAAATTACAGAAGAAAAATCCCAACAATTCTAGGTTTGTGTATTTACATGATTACAGCATCACTCAAAGATGTGGTTGAATATGTCAGGATATCAGGTTGATGATTACAAAACCAAGTAGGTTATTCATTTCTGCACCTGTTTCTACAGCAAGCACATACTTTCTCCCTTGAATCAGCACTGATTTATCCACCTGGCTGATGAATGCTAAGTATTGCAAAAGATTTGGCAGGGAAGGGGAATTATTAATGAAAACTTTGGTTTTGGTATCACTTTCAGACCCTACTACTTCCTGTCTGCTCTTTACTTAAATGGCCAAAGAGATAATGTGACTGAGGCATTGGGTGGGTACTTATGCCTATCAAGAACTACATCTTAGTCCATTTAAAAATGCCCCATCAATATATACACAAAGGAAAACCAAGACAGAGGTAAAAAAAAAAAAAAGCTGTTAAATAATCAGAGTACTCTGCACTCCTGTAGCACCATCTGGAAAACTGCATCTGGTTCTGCTCTCTGCAATTCAAGAGTAAGCTAGTAAACAGAAGAGAACACAGAAAAGATGTATGAGAGTAAAGAAAGACCTAAATAATACATTTTACAGTGGAAGAACTTGGTTCTTTCAAGACTAGCAAAGGGAGGGGGGTGATTGCTCATTTGTCTAAGTATGAACACAGGCTCAAAAAGCTGTAATGAGATCCAGTGGTTGGTAGCTGAATCTAGACAAATTCAAGCTATGAAATAAGACACGTTTTTAACAGTGAGGGTAATTAACCACCACAGCAACCCAGTGAAGCATTATGGCAAAATCTCCTCCTTCGCAATTCTTTAAATCAAAATCAGATGCTTTTCTAAAAGACATTGTGTTTCAAACAGGAAGAGGCCTGATGCTGTGTGTCAGACAGGAAGGCGGGCTAGAGCATCGCAGTAGCCCATCTGGCATTAAGAACCATAAACTAGAATTATTCTTTTGTAATGAACCAGAATCTCTGGGGAAAATTGAGAGAAAGTTTTGCCATTGGAACTAGAAGTTACGTTGTTGGAACAGGGAGAGTGGAAAGGTGAAGCAAAGCACTATTTTTAGGGAGATACACTATCTTTTATTCAATCAGCTGATACAGTTTGATCAGCTTTCAGTAGCTTGTCTGGAGTTTTTTTCCAGCTATATCCATTCATCTAGTAAAATATTTTATCTCCTGACAAACCCAGCTTCACTTGTTGTGGAAGATGACTGAAATCCTAGCCACAAGCTTGTCATTAGGAAATGCAAAGGGAGAGAGAAGCAGACTTACAGTGGAGATGAGAAGAATCTGCAAAACATGGAAGGGTGAAGGACAAATGGGACAAAGTTGTATTTATGTGATGAATCCAGGGATATATTTAAATACCTACTGATTATGTACACAGTAAAATTTTCTTGGTTTACTCATTACAAAGTAGGGAGCTCCTGAATGTGTGTGGAATTTGGCACAAAATATTAGAAAAGTGACAATAACTCAATTGCTTCACCTACCTGTCGGTTAGGGATATCTATCTCATTTATGGAAAATAGGAGATCAAACCTCTGATTACCATGTGCCCTTCTTCTCTTTACTTACATATATTTTGTATGGCATCAGGAGGGGTCTGGCAAATTGGCTGCTCACCTCCTCTGTCATGTAATTGAAATTTCACAAATCCTTAGAGGCAGTGACTCCTGTAGAACAAATCATCAGAGCATGGAAAAGCATTAGCTGAGTGGGCAGCTAAAAGATAAATGATTTACAAAGACAATTATGGATGGCTTCATGCAACATAAGGCACATCATATTTTTCCAAGGCAGGCTTTGCCTGTACCCGCATTTTATTGTGTGAAATTCCTAACCCTTCAGAATGGAGACAATTACAGCTTAAAATTGCTGCTCTGGTATAAGCCATCAGCAACAAGCTTGATTTTGCAGTGATGCTCAATTGCAGGACCCAGTGCACTTCCAGCTGCTTGCTGGCCCCTGAAGGACCAAAGATGGAGCAGGAAAAGCGAGTGTGATTGAGTGTCCAGTCATACTTCTCATCGTCAGCTTGCTTCTGATGCCAATAATCCTGCAAGCCCATTACATAAATAGCAAAGTGTTTTACTGTGCCAGACAGTCAAAATGGGTATGAAAAACCAATCAACTGACAGGCAGACAGTGAAGATTATGTAGCAAGAAGATTATAATGAAATACCTAGTTATTAAGTGCATTGCAGCATTCTGAATCACTTACAGTTATAAGTACTCCTTTAGACTGTCCCCTAAAAAACAATAATATAGGATAAGAAATAAGACAGATGGAAAAAAAATGTATCTTTATCTTGAAAGAACTAGAACAACTAGTTTTAAGTGAATCAAAGCCATACATAAATATATTTAAGCATAATATTAAAAATAAGTCCATTCTGGAAAAAAAAGCTTATTTTTAGAAGTAACCCTATTGATGTAACAGGATGATTTTTATATAAAAGAATTACTGCTTGAGGGGTTAAAGGTTTGGACTCTCAATAGCCAAGGTTTTACCCAATTAGTAACAACAAATATGTCATCCAGTGAGAGATTAAAGTTAGATTTCTGAAAAACAAACAAAAACCCAAAAATGTGTAAAAAAAGCATAATTACATGAGCTTCCTTGTCCTAGTATTCTATATAAAATGCTAACAAACTTCATGGTCATTTGCAGCATAATACACCTATCTTCACTAAAAATGCCAAGCGTATCTCATTTCCAGCTGGTTGATTTCCAAATAGTGTAATATCAAAAATACTGAACAGTTCTAAGAATCTTTCCAAAATGTCAGAAATAATTAATTCTGAAGTATGTCTCAATCACTACATTTGAGTAAAATAAATAAAAATCCTATTTAGAATTACAGGTATTCAACATTAACATATGTTTCCAGCTATACCTTTATGCTTATGACAAGATACTATTTCCTAGAATCCACTGTAAGCTTATATTTTTACAACATCTCATATTTGTGGATATAGGTCAATTAAAGGAAAACAGAATAAAGTAATGACTATATAGGAAAATATCTTCACAATGTATGTTTCTCATCACACACAAATCCCCAGGCATGTAAACTTTAGTAAAACCAAACACATGTATACACACATGCAGGACAAGGATCACACTAATCAGTGTCTGCAGCTAACTTATCAGGAGAGGCCTTGCAATTATATTAAAATTAAAAGACAGGGTTATCAGTTTATTCTGGATTAACTTTAGGATAACACGTTTTGCATATTATCCTTCTATTTATCCCACTTACATAGTACATCAACAGAAAACAATGCAGTGATCTCAAAAAATTCACTTCAGCTAATACATTAAGAATGCTTCTTACAGAAACCCCACAGTGATACTGTGGAGTACAAATGGCACTTCTAGAAGTACAAAGGATATTGAGAATGGCCTGAAAAAAGAGGCCATAAGCCTGAGCCCACCTGGAAAATGCCAACCACGACACTATCCTCAAGGAAATGTGTGGCAGTGCTGGGGAAGGAAGGCTGCTGGCCCACAGGGCACGCAGTGGTGCCTGACACTACAATGCCAACCAGTGCTTTCCAACACCACTGTTCTGGTTTGGAAAAAACCCAACCCAATCAACAGCAAAACAAACAAAAAAATTCCTCTGCTATGAATGAAACTTTTCAAAGGCAGGCACTAACTTGCCATTGACTGTCAATAGGAATCAACAGCCCAAGTGTTACTTCTGCCTCTGAAAATCCACCCCAAGGATTACGCTTCCACCAGAAGGATGGCCAGAGAGTTTAACCTTTCCCCAGAAAAAAGTTTCCTTACACGTCACAAAACCACACTTAGATTTCACAAGTGTTTGAATTGTCCATCTAGTGTCCCAAAGATTCTTTTTTTTATGTGGCCTTCTAACTTTCAGTTGTGTATATGGGCTTGTTGTGCAAACCTTTGGCCACCGTCTTGCTTCCTGTCCTTGAGCGTTTTCACGTTTTGAGTAAGCAAGGATGACCTTATGGTATTCATGTCCCATTTCTGTCAATGCTCAATACTTAGAGGCTACCCAATACTAAACATACATTAACTCACTTCAAGCAGCACCAGAGGCAAGAAGTAAGCAAGGAGGAGAAGGTTGGTTGCAAATGGTCACATCACCAAGTACAGCTGACATTAATTCCTGCATATTAGTATCATCCAAAGAATGGGTCATGCAAATTGCTGTTGGTGGTTGGTCGCATAGCAACAGCGGAGTGAATGCTGAAGCCCAACTATTGTCAGACTATAGAGTCACGGCAAGCTCTCTAATGAGTCTGCAGAGGACAAAATAGAGGAACACTGCTATTCTTAACAGGAAATTAAAGATGAAAATACTGAAAAACCCAAATGACTTCTCTGCTTCCATGAGATGTGAGAAGGTTTGGGTCTAAATGAGTCAGGCTGCACCTGACCAGGAGGGTGATGGAAGGACTCTGACACTGCTTTCCCATTTCCATGCTGCACAGGGTGCTATTAGCAGGTGGGTAGCACTGGGATATCTGACAAGGATCTCTCTCCCTGATTCCTGTCTTGCCTCCCCCTACACAAACCCGGGCACAACCACAGGGCATCACTTGGCCATCTTGTTCCTGTGGACTTGTGTGGGACGCAGTTTTCTGAGTGCTTTCATAGTTTTTGGAAATGCTTTTGAATTTCTATGTCTCTGGTGCTTTTTGACAAAAGCTTTGAGACTGCCCTTAAAAGTAATGTTTGCCACCCCTGTGAACAGCAAGCACAGCTGAAAGACAACCTCCAGAGTTTCCAGATCCCTGCTGGCATTATCATGCTTGAGAGCTTAATGTGCTACCATCACTCAGGCCTGGCATAGCTGCCTGTAGTACCTTCACAAAGTATCCAGGGATCACTCTACATTCACAGTAGGATTTCAAGAGTACTCTTCGACTACTGTAGGAGTTTTAGCAACCAAAAAACCACTTCCCTAAGAACACAGATTGAATTTCCCCCTCAGCCACAGTGGCAAGACACCCAAGTGTGCTATGTGACACACTGGAAGGAAGTTTACACTGACACCAGTCTACTGCTTTTCTGCAAAAAATTCAGGGCTTCCATCTGCAGACCTGATTGATGAGCACCCAGCATGAGTGAGCACTAACTTCACACGCACACAACAGGATTTTTTTTGTGCAAGTTAAAACAACCTACGTATGCTTTGTAGGAGGCTATGCAATTAGCTGAAAATTTCACCTCAACAGTATGTTACTATTTTGATAGACTTAATTTCAGTTAATGGGTTCAGAAGGTGTTTTTCTCTACCCCATGAAATGTAAACATCTCATGATATATTAAGTTGTCAAATACAAAGTGATATGGATTGATGTTTCATGTACTCTTGATTTGCAGTGGACTGCATAAAGTCCTTTACTTGCTTCCTAAACGCTAATCCATCTGGGACCTCAAAGAGAGCAATGACTTCTGAAAGGCACCATCACCCACATCTGAGGGAAGGGGTGCCACAGTCAAGTGGCTAAGTTACAACAGAAGGATGCTGTAGGGTGGCTACAAAAAGAAGTCAGGTCTCTCAACTCTCACCATACCTCATATCCAGATGTCAGTCATAGGCAACTCAGGCTCCTAAAACACTCCTCTCTACATAGTACTCCACTGTTTGAAAGTAGCACATGAAACAATGTAACCATCATAGAACTTGTTTTCTCTCTTGAAGTAAGGGAAGATTTATGCATGCAGAGTAACATTTATCTTGGCAGGGGCTGTTTTGCTAATTATTTATATTTGAAATGACTGTATTTCTACTTTGCCAAAAAATCCCAGTGAGTTTTGCAAATGAAGCATGTAACAGTTCAGCTAACAGTTCGTGGTCACAGAAGGCACAGTGCTACACATGCATTTAGTAGAAGGTACGCTCACACTGCCAAGAGCTGCTTGAAGCCTATGACCCATGCAGTCAGACAGTACAAAACAGCAGCAGAAGGCTTACATCTCACTGCCAAGCACCTGCAGCCATCCATTCAAAGAACTACTGAGACCTGGTTTTCACACACACAGGAAAAAAGTAGTATGCAGTCTGGGTAACAACTGTGCCTCATTCCAGCTAAGACCCTGTTCCGGACCATCAGCAAGCCAGGACTTCAGCACTTACACTGCAGCCACCCCAGAGCCAGTTTGGATGCAGGCAGCCCACCCATCACTAGTGATCCTTGCAGTCTTTCCTCCTTTCATGACTTGTAGTCTCTTATCTCCTGACACTGGTCAATTATTTGACTTTGGCATACAATCAAGACCAGAGGTATTTTCCAACTGCTTTCCCTTCCTAGACTGTTGGTTGCAGTCTTCACAAGAGCCAGGAGCCCTTTGGATTGCTTAGAGGTTTAGCATTTGGATATGGATCTTCAAAGACCGGGCTGGGGTTTGATAAGGCTTAATCTGGTCTTGTATCACAAAAGCTACCATCAGAGCCAGGGAATGAGCCATTCCCTGCAAGAATCCTTCTGCATTCAATGTAGAAAATAATCTGGTTGTTAGTGGCCATGGCAAAGTATGCATGTGTGGGTATATATATATATCTGTATAAAAATACAATTATCTTACCTAGAGACATCTGATGAAAACACAAATGAAACAGGTTTTCCAAGCTGTTCTCACACTTAGTTTTCTGGCCGAAACAGGAAAGTTTGGATGGAAGCTGGCACTCTCTACTATAATATTTACTGCTTTTAGAGAGAGCAAAGCAAAAGATCTGGAAGTAAGCCCCAAAAATAAATCAGCGATAGAAGTGGGAAGAATGCCGTGGGCAACAGCAGGCAAAAGGGACAGAAGATCATAAAGGGTCAGTGACTGGCTGTTAGCGTGGTGAACTGATGACTGGTGTCATCAAACCCCTGGCAGACCCTAATAAAAGGTTTATTTGAAGAGCAGGGCTGTATACAGGGAGGCTGGATCTCAACCTTGTGAGAGTGCCACAGGCATGAGTCCAGGGATTTTTAGGCAGCACTACCCCATGCACAGCAAGCCAAACAAACCACTCTTGTTTCTGCTCCAGTTTAGATGGGCCCCATGATCTGCACAAAAATATGCTGACAGGCTTGGGAAACTGCCTAGATGAATTGAAGCCACTTTATATCCTCCCCCCACCACCTCTCACATGCAAGTTCAGAGCTCCATCCCTTCAAACCTGGCTGCACAGAAGAGCTGTATTGCTTAAACAAGACTAGTTTAGAGCAATGTCCCCAACATTAGACAAAGTTATACTGGGATAAAGAGGTTCATGTTGGGACGGCTTATCACAAATGGGTATGGGAAGTTAGTTATACTGGAGAGCAGTATAAATCAGTCTCCATGAAGGATATAAATACCATAATTTGGGGAGGAAGGGCAAAGCAGAAGTACAAAAACCCCATAGGTGATAAAGTTGTTTTAGTAGAAAAATCATCTTTAGACCAGGCCCTAACATGTAGCACAAAATCTCATCTGAAATAGAAAATAATTAAAATGAAATATTTAAATATAAAAAAAATTTACCACACACAGGATTTTTGTTTGATGGTTGCCTTCTGAATTCAGGGGTGTAACAGATCCTTATCACTAAATAAGGAAACAGAGTTTCTGTGTGGAGTAACAAATTCCTGGACTTTGTTCTCGAATCTGTGACCCTCATGTGCCTCAAGATCAAATATGATCTTTTATCCTGGGAGTTATCATTTGCCCAGGATATGTACTGCCATTCCACAAACAGTTTCAGCAAAGATACAAGTTATAGTAGCCTCATTTACTCCTTTTTAGTGCGTACATAAGTGCCATCTTCTGGTCACAACAGGGACTGTAAGACTAGTGGTTAAAAAAAAAGGGGAAAAAAAAGAAAAAACATAAAAAACAAAACCCAAAGAAAAAGGCTTTAACCTTAAGGAGTAAAGCCTGTTAAGAATTATTTGCTCTAAAGATAGTAGTGGACAAAGAACAAATGTCTACAGATCTAACGTGAAGAAATTTCATCTAGAAGGTGAAAGCTTCGTGCTAAAGTTCAAGCTGTCATATTTGCAAACAGCCTTCCAATAGTCATAGAATGGCTGAGGCTGGAAGGGACATCAGAGATCACCTAATCCAACCTCCCCCCCCACCTCTCAACTAGACCAGGTTGCTCAAGGCCTCATCCCATCTGGCCTTGAACACCTCCAGGGAAGGGGCATCTACATCCCCACTAGGCAATCTATTCTAGAGTCTCACCACCCTCATACTGAAGAGCTTTTTCCCTAAGATCAATCTAAACCTGTTTTCCCTCAGTTTAAAACCATCTCCCTTCATCCTATCACTGGACACTCTTGTGAAGAGTCCCTCTCCAGCCCTCCTGTAGGAACCCTTCAGGTATTATATATATTTGTATATATTGGTAGAGCAGGGAAGGACAGACATCTCTGCTTTTAGGTGCATCTTAATCAGATAATGTAATTCACTTCAGCTGGAAACCACTACAGCTACCAGCCCAGAAAGTCTCCTCATCCTGTGTTCAAGATCAACATGCTGAAACCTGAAAAGTTAAATAGATGCCACAAATGAGGACTGTGCCACTGGTACTTCTCAATAGTACCAACTAAAAGTGTTCAATCCCTCTTTGGGCACTTTAATAGCATTTCAGAGAACCTGATGATTGTCACCTCTGTACTGTGCTATTGGCTTGCAGAAGCAACACAGAACCCTATTGAAAATATGTCCCTAAGAATCAAGTGAATCTCAGCGATCTGTTCACTCATCTCCCATGAAGAATTGAGATGCCTCCCTATTGCCACACTTTACAAACGTAAGCCCAAGAATTGTTGTCTCTTGCACAGGATTTCTTCCCCTCCCGCAAATATAATCTGACTAGAAATTTTTACCAGTATATTGCAAAACCAGAAATGCTTAGAAGTTTAGTTACATATTCCTTCTTAGTCTTAAATACCTCATTGCATCTCACAGTAAATCACTACTGTTAGCACTCGGAATTTTATTGTACCTCGTGACACTTAGCTGCCTTAAAATCCTACCTTTTGAATTAGTGACTACAGGATGACTACACTACATGAACACCTTGATGTTAAAAATGAAATCTCTCTCTCATCGCCATGTGGAAGAAATACCAAAGAAAGCCAATTTCAAAAAGCTAGAAAGCAAATAATTACAAAACAAATCTACAGTTCCTGGTGATTTTTAAGTCTCACTCATTACGGGGGAGGAAAAAAAAGGAATGAACACACTTTTTGAATGCCTGCGATAAACAAAGTAAAACAAGGCACTTTAACAGAATGGGTTATTGTAAACACAGAGGATACAATATACTGCAAGTAGAAATCACTTTAAAATCCAGAATCCTTTTTGCCCTGTATAATATTGGGAGAGAAGAAGAGAGGCTAAAAGGAACAATAGAGGGCTACTTTTTGTTTCTGTGCAAGATGTTTGACACAATCTCCTTTGATACCTAAAGTGAGCTTGATGGGTTTTGCAATAATCATGAAGGACAAAGCCCACAGTGCTTCTGACCTACTGATGCCAGTAGGAAGTTAAGCACAGAGTAAAGGAATGGAGTACAAAGTACAAAGCAAAAGAACTGAGGCCGGCAATAACATATCACCCAAACCCACTACAACCTGTGGGAGCCTTATCTCAGTGAAATTCAGAAGCAGAAAGCTTAAATAAGAACATCAACTTTTGATCCTTTTGGATCCTAGAAGTGATTTTGCAAAAAAGTTACAAGTACAGGAAGAGGCTTTACTCACACAAAACAGTAAACTGAAACCTAGTTTCATAAAAACAGCATTTTCCACTTCTGTTGACTTCATAATCTCATTTTTCTTCTCCTAAATAACAAGAAAATACAGAAAACAAGGAACATAGTTCCTCCCCCATTGGACTTGAACAGCTTTTTGCTGCTTCTTGCACCACTTCAAGGGGGCAGGAAAAACCCTTTGTTGAAGTCAAATTTCATTGAATCCAAAATTAAACACTTTGTTTCAAAATACCCAACGAGAAAGGGGATAACGAACTAGGCCCAGAAAGGTATCAGAAAGAGAGGTTGAACAAGTGAACAATTTTTATTGCTATTGGCTTACACCCACCTAGAATGACTCAAACTCAGAATGGTGGCTGTCTTAGAATTGCAGGGTTGGGTTTTTTTCCAAATAAATGATACACTAAAGTGTAATTTGTTATTCCTAGTTGGAAAAAACACAACAAAACAACTTGCTTCCTATTGTACTGAATAATTAATTTTAATGTGATGTGAACACATTTTTGCAGTTGTTCTTATAAACCCCATAATGTGCTAGACCATTAACCATCACATACACTATGTATTCCTGTATCTGTTTCCTTGCCGTGTCCTAAATTCTGTACGTCCACATCATCTCTTAAGCCACAGTTAAACAATTTTTTTTTCAAAATGATTAGTCTTTATTTAATGGCTGTTTGTAGTCTCTGTGCCTTCAAAGGCTGGCAGGAACAGCAATACCACAGTATTTCCAAGCAAGGAAGTAATTTCGGACGTACTTTGATCTTCAGGCTTGCACCTACAAAAAAACTCTTGTTCAGTCTCAATCTTGCCAGCCTTCACATCAGACCAGAAGAGGTTAGTGAGATAACTATGGAGTAACAAAGCAGGAAGCCTGTTCTCCTGTGTTTACTGGCAAAAGCAAATGTAGATTGCACAGAAAACCTAAACAGCAGCTTGTCTTCTAACAAGTTAATATTCTATCCCATAAGCTTTCAAGTGCCAAACCTCCATTCAATAAGCAGTTGCACGGAAATCTTGCAAAGTAAGCCCCTTATTGTTACCATGATTTGGAATCTCTGTAAATAAAGGGGTGATATTCAAGACCCATTGGAGGCAGGGCATTAGTGGGCAGTCTCATTTCCATATGGTTATACAAGGTATTTTGTTAAAGGCAGAGGCTTCATCCCATCTGTAAAATAATAATTAGTTACACTAAGCACTGGATACGGACAAGCCACACCCCCAGTGGTTAGATATCCATCAACAGTAGCTTTGGATATTGCCTCAGCAGGAGCAGAAAAAAACCCACACAAGTATTTTTTTAACACTAAAGCCAAATCTACAGTAGTAACATGATGGTAGAGCATAAAAATCTAAGTGCTCACAACAGATAAAATCCCATAAATTCCCCTTGCTCCAGCTTGCCTCAATTAGTAGTTCAAAAGTAATCCCCCTGGTAAGAAAGAGGTATTTTACACCAGGCTCAAATCTTGGTATTCATTGAGGATACAAGAGAAAACCTCAAAGCTAGAATATCTTAAGTGCAAACATCAGATGGCTGCCTGCAGAATCACCTTGATTTTACTTTGGTCACTTACATTACGCAAGGACTGCAAAGGAAAAGACAACTGTTAAACTTTAAAAGCTTTTCTAGGTTACAGCCCAGAACCTTACACTGTACCTGCGTACTTAGAGTGGAAGGTAAAATTGAAAGCTACCTCTGTCCAAAGCTTCTGCACGCTGACTTGCTCCCCTAAGCTGGCAGGAAAAACACTCCCAATCCTATGAAGTTTCCACAAGGCTTTCAGAGCACAGTTCTGCTACGGTCTGCCTGTCACTAATACAAAGAGTAAAAGAGCAGACCAGCATCCATAAGCACCAGTTTAACTCAAGCACAGAGCCACAGCACGAGGCCTACAAGTTTAATCCTGCCAGAGTATGGCAAGGGAAAAGACAAACTCTTCCTTCAAAGACCTGTTGATTTCAGGGATGATTTTAGTGTGGTCTGTGTTTGATGCCATTATTTAGAGAACAATAAGTAAATCCCTCCCCGTGATGTCAGGTAGAGTTACTCAGAGTGCCAACCATACTGCAAATATTTATAAATCATGGTAAACATGTTTGGTATTTTAATAAAGAATATAAAGCCACAGCAATATATCAAACATTGCAAGGAAATCAGTTTTGCTTTCTATAGAATAGGATTCCAGGAAATTCTAGTAAAAAAACCCTTGCCCTGTAAGTTAAATTACACTAGTAAATTAGATAGTGATAATATGCAAGTGATAACTAATCCTTATCAAATGAGTCAGAGAAACACTGATAGGCTGTCAGAGATAATCAAAGAACAGGGAATATGACATTTTTATGGATTATCATTGTCAATCATTTCCTTTGTCAATAAATGATGTAGAGCACTAATAATAATTTAGGAGACTGAGCAAAATTTAGGATTCTTAACATCTTCAAAGATTAAGACTGTTACTGCAAGAAAAAAATGACAGACGTATCATTATGTAAAACTCTTTAAATGCTTAAGCTAGCTGAAATTTAGTCAAGCTTGTATTTCATTATGTATAAAGTGACAAAGATTACCCTGAATTCAAAAACATTTCAGATTTCAATGAACTTGAAGACTTGTACATGTATTTCATCAGCTGGTACAAAGAGTCATTACATCAAGTAACCACAGTTTGGTCTCAACAGCAATCTCCATACATTGTTGTGGCCATTTATTGCCCTTCTGTCAGAAACAAAAGTAAGCAAGCTGAACAAACTAAACCCAAGTACCAACATAAGTCAAAACTGTTGATCTTATGATGTATGGAATAATATGGAACGATATTTTAAAATACATACTACATGAACAATAAGAATGATATTAAATGTTCTGTGAGCCATACTGGATTGCATGGTCTTTGAGGCAGGGACCATCCTTTATACTGTACAAATGTATACCACAATGCTGGGCATCATACACCATGTATTTATATAATGCCTAATGTTATAAAAGCCCTTATAAATAATAAACCTGCTGTGAGCTCAAGTACCTGCAAATGTAAAATTGAGAAAAGTCAACTGAGAAAAAACCATGTTTTTCATTAAGAAATTACATGAATTGTCTCCTCTCTCTATAGGTAGCCACAACACAATACAAGCAATGGCAAATTTTACTTCAAAATTACTGAGCATATTAGCTTGATGAAGCAGATCTGCTTTGAATAGCAAAGCCCTAGCCTAGTAAAACCCAGACTTAAATCTAAAAGTACAGTAATTAACCTACTTCACCCTTTCCCATCCCCAAATCCTAACATTCAGCCCCTGAGGAATCAGAATTTAAAGCTCAATGAACAAAAGTTGCCAGGACAAATTAGAATCATAGAATTGTCAGAGTTGGAAGGGACCTTAAAGATCATTTAGTTCCAACCCTCCTGCCATGGGCAGGGACACCTCCCACTAGAGCAGGTTGCTCAGAGCCCCATCCAGCCTGGTCTTAAAAACTTCCAA
>WUAM01000089.1:4183900-4202698 GCA_024336885.1 Actenoides hombroni
CCCCCGCCGGCCGGAGGGGCGAGGAGGGGGGAGATCGGGTCTCCTGAGTAAAATGGAGGCGAGCGTTAGGCCCGCCGCGGCCGTTGCAACGGCCTGGAGTTTTCCCCCAGCGACGCTTCAGCCTGGGTTCTTGCACGGGCCGGGGCGGGCGCGCTGAGGGGATCTTCGGGCCCCCCTCTCTGCCCCCTCCCAGTTTTCCTCTCATCCCGGTCCGAGCTGGGATCCCTGTTATAAGGCGTTCCCACTGCGTGCGTGTTGTTATGGAGGGGGAAGCCGTGTTTCGGGACGCGAGGCACTTTTATTTCCTCGACGTGGTTTGGCGAGAGACCTGCCATGTGAACAGACGGCAAGCTGGATAGGCTGGAGGCTCGATAGAGAGAGGGGAAACTAGGAGGAGGTTTATTTCTGTATAGAAACAGCACTTGGGGATATGACTAAGGGATCAATCCTAACACTGGAGACATGGTAGGTAGGTTGGAGAGTGTAAGGCGTTCAGTCTTCTTTCATGGTACACAGAAGGTCCCTGTCTTTTGATTTCTTTTTTTGTTCCATAGCCAATTGGAGACAAAATGGACCGTGATTATTTTTTATGTAATACATAACAACATAGTCTCTACTTTTAAAGTTTTAGACATGTGACTTAAAACGTTTCTTAGATTAGATGATACTCCCACATCAGTTTGATGATTTGACTTCTGCAGATCCTGTATGGACTGTAGAATATGCATATTCACATTGCAGATAATAAGTTAAAGCTAAGCCGGAACCTATTCCAAAATGTTTAATACATTTTGAAGGTTAGGTTGCTGTGCATGTTTGCTCATCAGAAACAGGAAAAATGGCAGACTACTCTCATGTGATGAAGTCATGCTGTGTAAAGTTCACTCTCTGCAACTGCTTCTCATACACACACACACACACACCTGAAAATCTGCTCATCCATAACACGATCATAGAAGTACAAAATGAAAAGTAGATAGCATATGCCTCCTGCTAATGGATTTATTTGTCCACGTTATGGGTGTATTGTGCTGTTTTGAACCAGTGGTATGGAAGGGTGCAAAGCAACCTTCCCATATATGTTGAAGTAGAGTGGCACACATGCAGCATTTTCAGTTTTCATCTAAACACAGAACAGAAATATTCTTACCTGCTTAAATACAAACGGAAGTTCTAGCAGATGATTGCTTTCACGTCATTAATCTCAACATGTTGCTACCTGATAAAACTTAATAGTACAGACAGTGCTTATTATTTCTCAAACAATAAAACCCACTTCTTTTGCTGATCTGGTGGTGAAACTATGTGTGGCTTTAGATTGAAAGCAGTGTTTCTTGGTATTCTGTGACTAATCTCCATTTCAGAAATGGGCCTGTTTTATTTCAGACATCTTCCTCTCAGCTGTAGTAAAAGTGTGATGTTTTTCATTGATACAATCAGAAATGCTCAGTCAAATTCTGATGGATAGCTGCTGAAAGGCAGTACAACACTGGATTTCATTTGAACGTAAGTTATGAGGAAGAAAGCTATGCTTGCTAAAATCCCTGTTCTGCAATCATTTGTAAGTTTGACTAGTTCCAAAGGACTACTTTGCGTGTAAAATTATCGTTAATAAATTCGGCATTTGTATAATGACTGTCCTGTTCTCAGAAGGCATGTTTATGGTATTAGCTAAGAATGTAAAGTCCAGTTCTTAAACTGTTCTCTTAGCTTTCCAGCATGGGTCACCTGAAGTTATGCATACAAAACAACACATGCTAAAATAAAGTGTGAAACCTCTCAAATTTTTTTTGTGAGGGTAAGATTTGCAGTCAGATATTGTTACATTTCTGGGCTTTCTTAGTGAAAGTGGAGAAAGTGAAAGAGCTGTTTTACAAAAGGTCTCAACATTATTCACAGCATGGTGGGAATTGTGCAGGCTAGTGAGTGTGTGAGAACTCATTTTGTCCGTAAGACTGTCTTACAATGCATAGATGTTGTGGGGACTACAGAGGTACCAGTCTCTGTTCACTGAATAGTTAATTATTTTATTGAGAGTGGAATAGCTTCAGCAGTAGAGATCGGGATATCTACAGAATACCCTGTAGGTCAAAAATTCCTGAACTTGCTGGCTGTACAATACTATTGTAGACAGAGAATTGTGCTTTTATAATGGCAACTTTTAACTGCAGCAGCCATGAGTTTTGCACTGGACTGCACATGCATGTTAGAGGTGATGTGCTGCCAGCTTTAATGTCTCTTCTGTGGAGATGACAGCTGTGAGGTCTTTGCCAGGATGCGTGGTTGAGGAGATGCCACTTACTGGTTCAAGTGATAGGATCATTTGGGAGTTTTTCAGGTGGGTTTGGTGATTACAGCAATTTCTTGGAGGGTGGAAGGTCCAATTTCAAATTATGGCTGTAAATTAGGCATCCTCTAAACTATCAAGTTGATATCCTCTTCTCGGACAAAAGAGCATAGGGAGGAAGACAAAAGCACCAGCAACACTTTTATTTATGCAATTTGAACCCCTCTGTTTTGACTGAAGCTATTCACCCAGTCCAGTAGAAACCATTAGTAATTTTGTCTGACTTTGGTTCCAATTCTTCTCAGAATTTCAGTTTCTGCCCTTTGTGTTGCAGTCTTCTGACTGTATGATTACGTTGCAGTGAAGTAACAAGTTTCTGCCTGTCAGCTAATTGTGATGAGTATGTGATCTTAACTGCCCATCTGAATTGTGAGGTAAAACTTAAACATAGAGGTTTGAACTAGCACGTTGCACTTAGCAATTGTGGCAAGCTAGGAAAGAACACTCAGAGTCAATTAGTTTGGCTCTGGCAATGGGTGTTAACTTAAACAGGTTGCGTAATTCGATCGCATTTTCATTGTGTAGCCCATTCTCTTAGTCCTGTTCTTTGTACCTATATTTTGAACACAAGTTTACCAGTAAATGTGCCTCTTAAAAATTCTCATTTTCCTACAGGAAGAAACATATTTTTTGTATTGACCAAACATGTTTGCTGCTTTATTTTTATCCAGCTATACTCTGAGCAGGTATTACCAGCTGAATAGGTGGGGTTTGATGGTTGTATAGATTAGTCTATTTTCTCTGAGGAAATTAAGTTCAAACTGTATCCTGGAAGAATAGTTAGAATCCATGTACTGTTAGGTGTATATGTTTTTTAAAATCAATGGTACAGTGTAAGTAAATCACAAAAGCTAACGTTATAATGTTGTAAAACTTTATGTTTTTAAGAAAAGGAGTAAACATTTTTCTTAACCCCCCCATGCAAAACAAACAAACAAATAAATAAAACCCACTACCAAAACAAACCCACGCATCCACCATGATTTATACAAGTTTTAATCCTTGTGATGTTTTAATTTAGGGGATAGGTGTTTTGTTGTCTTTAATCTGAAAAATTTGATGGATATTTTAGTGGTTATAAAAGTTAGAGATTTCCTCACAGTCTTGCTGCTGGAAGTAGAATAAAGTCAAGTTTCCTATTTTGTAATCTTATATTTGTATTGAGCAATGCAGTATATTCACCTAATCGTGTGTCTCAGGTTGGTAATAGTTAATCTGTACCACTGAAACAACTGATATCCCACTTAAATGCGTCTGGATCACAAACAAGATAGATACTTTGTGGACTCTTTCTTTAAAGTTAGAGCTGGAGCTTTCTTCTTTACTGTCTATCCATATCCAGTGAACTGAAGACTTGTGTTTTTGATCTAGTGTAGCTGTCTTATGCTAACGGGTAAGACTTCATTTTGCATGTTCTATTACAATCTGTTGCTCCCTGTTCTTTCCCTCCCCGGGTCCTATAAATAGAGGTTAGCAGGATATCCTTTGCAGTGGTTCTTCAGCAGTTACTGAAACTCATGAACCCTGGTTAGATTCCCTCTGTTGTACGGCAAAGCAGCAAGGACACAACTTCCAATATCTGTGGCACCCTTTGTCTCTTGAAGAAAACAGTGAAAGCTGCTACCTGTTTTAGCTGCCTAAAATGATTCCCATATTCCAGTAGGTGCAGTAGGCTGTATTTTTAAGTCATTCAGTGCTGGCTCCCACATGTCCTGGGGGAGTGCTTAACCAGCAGTTCAAATGCTATTTGGATGGGGTAGAGGGAGAGAAAGATAAGAAAGTGCTACTAGTGTTTCACAGTGAATTTAGTCTTTTTTGTAATTGTGGGACCCAGACAAATTATTGCAGAAGTAACGTGCAGCTCTTTTGGCATGGAAATTGCTTTGTTGCTTTTATGACTGTATCATGGTAATTGAAGGGTCATCATCTCTGTGATCCTTGAAAGAGATGTGTCTGTTGCTTCTGGACTGAACTGTTTCCAGTAATATTGAAAGCTGTGGCATTCTCGTAGAGATTCTTGATAAGACAAGAAATGCGATGAACAGCTTTTCAAGAGACTACTGGACTTAGCGAGCACAGAACTGATCCTGAGAGGCAGATAAGTTTCAGAAACATTTGTGTAGAGACCAAAATTCTATTATGTGTACTTTTAGGTCATTTTCATATGAACGTCTTTTGTAAAGGTGTTTCTCCCCAGTGGTTCAGAATTTGTGAATGGCCTTTCTAGGCTACAAAAATAGCTTAGTTGCCGAAGTACTACTTAGTTTCATTGCCTGGGGTTCATATCTGGTCAAATTTAAATCTCGCTTTATTTTCTAAAGAATGTAGCCTGACAGCCATGAATTTTATGGTCATCTCTTGCCTTCAGCAGCACCTAATACTTGGTATGCTTCACAGCTGATGGTCAAGAATTTAAAACTTACATTGATCCTCTGAGACATAGCTTAGCAACTGAACTTAGTAGACATCTTCTTTCTCCTTTTCTTAGTAGCTTGAGAAAGAGTGGGGACCTAAAGAGGAAAGGAAGCAATGAGTCTTACAGGAGAAGGAAGATATATGTGGCTATTCTTTGGACCTGTAAATATTTTTTGAAGCTTCTGACTTTCTAAAGATCTCATCATGCGTTGATAGTAGCACTATTTTGTGAACAAAGTATTACAGTATCTGTGCTTGTTGGTCATGTCTTCCATCGTTGTCTTTTTTTTTTTTTTCTCCTGTAGGCACATGAACAAATAACTGCATCTGTACTGTACACCTCTAAGTGGCTTGTAGTTTGGCCATATCGGGTAAATGCATAAATAAAATACATTCCAAAAATGAATGAGTGAATGTATAGAGTACAGACTGTGTCATACTGACTGTGTTGTATGTGTGTATGGCGGCCCTGTAGAGAAATGGTCTTGAACACATAAGACTTGATGAAATTGTTGAGGGTGTGTTAGATTGCTCTGTGAAAATTGGAGAAGGGAAGATTTAATGAACATATCAATGACGATCACTAAATACTGTTTCTTTCAGTAGATCATGCTTCTGTCTGTGCTGCTTCTTTTCTGTGTGTTTTATTCACTAAGTATATAAAACAAAACCATACCTCTAATAAAGAGACCTTTTTTTATGGCAAAGAAAATTCATGAAGAGAGCAAAGCTGGGGAAGTCCGTTCAAGTCTTACAAGGTATTTTTACCTTCCCACTATGTTACCTCATGCTTAAAACGGATAAATAGACTTAAGATATACATCAAGCTCAATACACCCGAAAGGATACAAGTCTGATCTTTTTCCTTACTGTGCTAATGGGATAGGTCTCACTGTATGACACTGTCTCACATTTTTCCTAGTAATTCCAGGTTTGGAAAGTGTATGAGCTGCCTTTTTTCTCTGACCATGTTTCTTAAGTTTTTCCCTTGGCACCTCTGTTCCTTCTGTACTGGTCCACATGCATCGCTGTCTGGTTTTGCTTTTCTTGTAATGAATTCAGTAACAAAATGAAGATGATAGTATTCCTATAGTATTCCTACATTTCAGCTTCCTCATGTTGGTCAGACATGCTGTGCCCAGACATGCTGTCTTTAAGAATTCTAAGGTAAGGCTGCGGGTAAATTTTGAAGATAGTGGTTCTCCCATTTGCTTCAAAAACTGATAGTTCTCAAGTTTCTGTGTAAAATAGACCCTGAAAGGGCATTCATTAATAATAATTTGCTGCTTGAAAGGCTGAAAACCCAAGGCCATCATGCTTCCTTCTCCTATTACCCACCTCTCCTAGTACACCTCACCCAGGGCTTATGAACTCGAGCAGGTTCTACTGTTTGAGTTGAAGGGCCGCCTGTATTCACTCCTGCCACGTGTTTTCTGTAGTATTTCTGTACTTTACATTTAGTTTTAATTTAGGGTGGTTACTAGCTTGATCTTTAAATAGCAGGCGGTATGGTTAGTCTCCCTTTTGCTATCTGCTACAGTTTAATAAGTGACTCATCTTTGTTATTTAATTGCATTTATTAGCATGAAAATGAGCTGGTGATTTTTCTGCCTTTGAGGTTCTTGGCTTTTTAGGTATCTTATCCTATATACTTCTGTATTATTGTGAAAAGTACGCGGAATTACTTTTGAATCAATATTTTGTATTGTGGCTTGAGTTTAGTAGTTTCTTTACACATAACATCTCCACTTTTTGTAGTACGTGGATTGATATGGAGCAACAAAGAAATTACTCTTTTTAAAAATATGGTTCTTTAAAAAATGTACAGCTACAGTGTACACGTTTTTAAATACAGGGAGGGAGGTTTGAGAAATGTTTGGAATTTCTTAAATTAAATTGTATCCTAAGCTAGAGCTTCTGTAAAACAAGTGTGATTTTTTTTTTTTTTTTTAATACTACTTTCAACAGGTGAGACTGTTACAACTGAAATAGGAAAGTGGCTGAGCTTTCTACTAGATTTCCTACATTAGTTTTTCTGTATGTATGGAAGAATCCAGACAACAGGAGATAATTTTTCTTAAACCCTTATAATTATCAAAACTGAATAAAGATACAAGTTTTGAATAGTCCTTGGATTAAGTAGTTTTACATAAAAATAAACTTTGAATTTGTTTCCTTTCCTCTTGTCTCTCGTCCTATGGTACCCCACCCTGTCCTAGTGAACAGGATACCTACCCTCGGTGTCTTTCATTGCCAAGTGAATGGGTTGGAGACAGTGGGCAGTAGAAATAGAGGCAGAGTGAAACTCCTGCTTTTTTTTATTTTAGCCAGTGGCCTCACTACATGGAGGAGGAAGGTAGGGAGCAACTAGGAGCTATTTTTTTTCTCCAAACATCCAGTTATGACAGTAAAATCAGCAAGTCATTTCTAGCAGGTCAGGCTTTACATGGCAAAGCATTCCAGGGACAGGCTTCTGTTGTGAGGCAGTACATTTGAAATGCTCTCAAGCTGCAAATTATTGATACCTTTGTCACATCCATCACATTTCTTTAATATTTAAAATAAAGTGTAAGTTTTTGTATGTAGGTTGTTTCTTGAGCTGATCGTGGTGCCCTGTGAGGATTTGATGTGTTATTGGAAAGCTGTTCCTCTGAAAATTTTTTTTTTTTTTCATATATTGGTTTGGGAATTGTGTATGAAGAAAGATCTAAGTGTAACTGAAGTTATGCAAGTGTAAAGTACATAGGCATCTTGCTGAGAAGTTTCCCCTTCTTACAGTCAAAATCCATGTGGAACTAGTAAGGTTGTTAAATATAAATTTAAAACATGGTTTTGACACATGTAACTATGATACTGAAAATTAAAAAACAAAACCCAGCTTTAAAAGGCAACAAGGTTTTGATGTGCTATTCCAAGAGATATCAATGGGGGGATTGTGTGCGAAGAGAGGGCAGATTACATATACATATACATATATATATATGTATGTGAGCATCTATATTTATATATTAAAATATTTGTATCTCACTTTGATGTGAGTTTCAGCTGTAGTTCATCCTGAGCTGTAAATATCTGTGTGTACTGACATCATTGCTTTTACTGTGTTTTTGTTGCTGTTGCCCAGAGTGCCGTCTGTAGTAGCAAAGGAACAATTTACAGTGATCTGCTCAGTCCTGCTCTTCAGAAGTTCTTGTTTATTCCTACCTTATTAACTTAAGTTTCAGCTTCTCGTGTTCTTTACTTAATGACTTCTCCAAGCTACCATATTCTTTATCGCGTCCTCCCTGGCTACTTAAGCTCATCTAGCAGATTTCCCTTTTTCCCGACCTCTGGCAGTTTCTTTCTCCTTGGGATAAGTTTTAAGACGCTTTGTTTTATCTTTTGCTGCCACTTGTTTATTGTCATCTTCTGTCTTACTATGAGCTCTCCCAGTTTCCTCTTCTCTCTGGTTATGTTCCTTAAATATGAACACTGGAGTGCTGCTTTCATACCGCCTTCTTTGTTCTTGCTATATGGGACTGGCTCCTTTTTCTGGAGGACCAGTTGCTGCTTGGTGTGTAAAGGAAGGGATATGATGTGCCTGTCTTAATGTTGGTTTCTTTTTTCTTCCTCCATCTCATTTTCTTCCTCTTCTGGTGGTTTGTTTGTGGGTGTTGGGTTTTTTAAATACTGTTTTGTTTTGGTTTTTTTTAATCTTTCATTACTTCTTTAAACAGATTTTCCTGAATTTTAATAATAGCAGTGACTTTGTTCATCAAGAGTCTTTGCATTTACTCTAAAGTAATAAAACTGGAAATTGAAATGAAGCTTTTTTTAAAAAAAGAAGTAAACTCAAGACAGACACCTCTCTCTTTCTAGCTTCTGACAGTTTTTATCCACACTGTGATTTCTCAGCAAGCAGGGATGTTAGCTGAAGTATGTCTTGCAGCTTGAATGGCTTTAAAAAATGAAACATTCTGGCACTGGAATGTGCCTTTTACGGAGATTAGTAATGAAAAGCCATGGTCTTGACTTGATGTTGGAAAGCATATCTGGCTACTGCTGTCTTGAAGGACAATTTTTTGTCTTTCGTATCTCCTAGAATAGCAATCAAATTAAGGCAGTAAGTACCTTCTTGCCTACTTTTTGTGTTTTATTGGTGTAAGGCTTTCATTTTGTATTGCTGAAAATCCTGTTTTCACTTTACTTGTCTTTTATGTATTTGGCCAATTTTTTTTTTTTTTTTTCTGCATTTTTTTTCCCCCCTTAACTGACACAGTGGGATAAATCTGTGTAAGTTGGTCACTTCACAAGTATCTTGGAACTTTAACAAAAAAATGAGTTATCTTTTTTAAATTACATTTTACTTTCCAGTACACTATCAAATGAAGATAAAATAGGATTCTCTTATTTTACTTTGTGGCAAATATTTGGTTACATTTTTGGCTAGTATTCAAGGGATTTATTTTTTCTTTGTTTTGAAGAGCAAAATCAAATTATATAATGCAAAACCATTTTTCTGTCACTCGTGGGGAATATTTCAAGTAAAAATCATGACAATATAATGGTTCTACTTGTAGTAAGCCACAGTTTATACAGGAAGTTAAGTTTATGGGAAGAATAGAAAATAATATTTAATGAAGCAGATCACCTAACCATGATCTGTGTTACAGAAGAAAAAATTTAAAAAGTAGTACTGGGATGTCCTGGCTTCTCTTTCTGCTTGAAAGATGGGAAGGAAGATTGGAGAAGAGCCAATGTGGATTATGCTTTCCAGTCTAATGACTAGTAGAACAGCAGTGTGCACAGTATGCCATAAAAACATAGTGTAGCATACGGTGTAGTATTTGTAATGGGTTATTTTACAATGTGAAATGACAACAGCATCTTCTGGAGTATGTAGAATTCACTGTAGATCCAGATTAGACAGAGTGGTCTGGAAAGTGGTGAAACGTGCATTGGATTTTGGTGGCTCTGTGCATGCATGCTTACGAGTGCTAGATTGTAGGACTGTTATTTAAAAACAAATCTCCCCAAATCCCTTATTTCCCTATTCTCTTTAAATGCCCTACAGGAAGCAAAGTACAATAAGAGTGTTCAAGTGGTGCTGGAGTCTTGAGGAAAATTTATCCCTCTACCCTCATTATTCTGTGCTCTGCTCTTCACAGATGTTTTGTGAGCTCTGACAGTTCTGTTGGGAAGTTTTAGTTTCTCCCAGTTTATGAAACATGAAGCTAATACTTGTTTTCAGCATTATGGTCAATACTGGAAGACAGAGTGGTGTCTTTTCCGAATGCCTAGGTTCAAGACATTTTGAAAGTGTTTTGTAATAAATTTCCTCATACGTGAGGTTGTAACTCAGGATGATGCTATATGTGAAAAGGAATTTTGGGGCTTCTTTTGCTTAGAGTCACACTTTCAGATTTCAAGAACCTAGTATCCTACCTGTATCCTACATGTTTTCAATATACAATATGCTTTCTGTGATTTTTAGACTTAAGAGTATTTAAATCTAGCACTGCAGAATCCCTTTTTGTGCTTAATGGTCTTAACACTTTAGCACTCTTCTTAGCTTCTCAGTTGATAAAACTCTGTGAAATACTGTGCCTGGGCTATATTTATAGAAACAGTATCAGAATTATTCTGCAAGACAGGTTCACTGAACTCCCCAAACTGTTACATATAAAGACTAGTAACTTCTGAAAACTTTGTTCTTCAGGAGTTAACTTTTTCACTGGGTGACATTAGCATGGAAATTAGTGCAAAGGATTCTCCAAAACAGCTGGTGCTGTTAATTTTAATAATAATAATATGGTACAGTCATAGCAAGTGAAATGGTGAATATCTCCATTAAAGACAATTGCATTGCTTGTATATAGCTGGATCATTTTAAAACTTAGTATTGATTCAATCTCCTTGATGGGTAAAAGCTGTCATACTTTTATGCACATTGTTTAAAGATTACAGGATAATGTCAGCCTAGCTATCTGTAGGGCTGTCCTACTCTTTCTATTTGATAAGCAAATTTGCCTGAGGAGGCAAATTTGACTCAAGCTGCAGTTATTTCTGTTTTATAATGTTTTGTAAAATAACAGGTTCCCCTATCGTGCCTGTACGGATACTGATTTTTAGACACAAATGGAACTTGGACAGCGCTCTTATCAAAACCTGTTAAATCGGTGAATATGGGTTAGTTCACAGGAAAGAGAGTTTTGAACATTGTCTAGAAAGATCTGCCTCTTCATCTCTTGAGTTTCAGGGGCCAGCCAGCATTGAGGAGATATATAGTGTGGAATGTCAGTAACCAACCTGTTACCTGAAATGTTATCTTTTTGGTTAACTGCTTAACCCTTAGAATACATTTTTAATAATTGTTTTCTCTGTTTAGCTCTTTTCACTGATGGAGATGAAACCTCCTATTTCCCGAGCAAAAATGATTCTCATCACAAAAGCTGCCATTAAAGCTATTAAGGTAAAGTACAATGGAACAAACATGAAACTGTAACAGTAGCAATGTTTTATTATTTTACTCCAAAGTAAATGCATCTCTGGATTTCCCAGTCTTAGCTTCATGGATGTTTTATTCTAGTTGGCGTTAAGAATGTTATCTAGAAACAAGTGGGTGGTGAATTTCATCTCTTGGTTTTAGACTAGTGCCATAATGCCAGCTTGATACTTTTATTTATTTTTTTTTAACATTGCTTTTTAATGCTACACCCACTAAGTGTTGTGATTTCTATGTAATGAAATTTTACATGTGCAGGATGCAGCTGCACTTTAGCATATTAAAACATAGTGAACTTGCTTAGAAAGTAAATCCAGAAGGCTCTCACTAATACTCTAGAAACAGCATGTCTTTTGTGTACTCACTGACACACTTCTGACAGAAAGGGTGGCTTGTTGCTGTCTGTTCTCCCTGTGGAATCTTTTTCTCTGTGCTTGATTAACTTCATTTGATAACATACTTCTTTTTACAATGTGACTACAACATTTTGTAGTCTTTCCTAAAAGATAGTAAACAAAAGGAGTTAAAATACCTCTAAAATAATGTGCCACTGTTGAGTAGGTGATAAATTAATTTGTTTTTATTTTCCAGCTCTACAAGCATGTTGTCCAGATTGTAGAGAAGTTTATCAAAAAGGTAAAAATTAAAAAGTACTCTACTGATACTGTCTGCATCTGTTACTAGATATTATTAACAGTGCTAGTAGATAACCAAAAAGGTTTCTGTTATTCAGGGATTGAGGAAGGAAATTCTCTTGTTAGGACTGTATACATTTTGGTATCTATATAATCTCCTCATTTTAGTTTTTGATAGGGGAGGAGAAAAATTTTGAAATTCCCACTTCTTCCTCTGCCCAGCAGCTGGGGAGGAAACTGGAGGTACTGAACTTCAACTTCATTTTCGCTGTTTAAGATAATATGTTTTTTCAGAAAATACAGTTTTCATGCTTGCTGAGGCATGTCGAACAACAGGGTAGAATGTAATACTAAAACCAAACTATCACACTGATTAAAGTAAGTTCCCCTGAGTGAGCAGAAAAAATACTTCTTTTCATTCAAAGTCCTTCGGAGACCTCCAAAGAGAGGACTTTGCATTAAATTCTGGAGAACAGAGTTGGTCAGAAGTAGTTCAGAGCATTGAGAATAAGGTAGTTGTGGTAGTTTGTACTGTAATGTAGTAGACTTGTTGCATTCACATGTTGTCAAGCTAAAAGTACTTTAAAAGCAGTGATGAAGAAGGTAAAAGCTGTTTTGAGCTATCCAGGAATTTTTTACTCTGACACAAATGTGAAAGAATGTTTTTCACCTTTCCATTTCTATAAAAAAGAGTAAAGCACTAAGAATTCTACATAAAACAAACAATTATTGTCTGCCCAAGTATACTAAGTATAGATTTTGTGTAATAATCTAAGGGAATGCATGTTACCTTGTTAGTATACCTGCATAATGGAAAGTTACTTTTATATTTTCAGTGCAAACCGGAATATAAAGTCCCTGGATTGTACGTTATTGACTCTATTGTTCGTCAGTCTCGTCACCAGTTTGGAACAGACAAAGATGTTTTTGGGCCAAGATTCTCTAAAAATATTACTGCCACATTCCAGTATTTGTATCTCTGTCCATCTGAAGACAAGGTACAACTATAATTTCTCAAGTGTCATTGTGAATTGATAAAAGTGCTGCCTTGATGTTTCCACTTACGTGAAAGCTAATTTGGTGATTCTCTATGTCCATGGTAGTGAGTGTTATTATCTAAAATGGTAAAACATGCTGAGAAATATTACAAAAGGTGGTAGTTAAATGAAAGTTCTAGTTAAAATACTTACTTTGCCTAACTTCGTCAGTTTTGTTTTGCCTATGCAGACACTTCAACAGTGTGTGTGACTATGCCAAAACTTTTGTTCTTTAGGCTCCTTCAGGAAAACTTACTATGGAAAGTGGTGGCTTCCACAAAAAAGAAAGTGTTATAGGAGAAGCTCTGATGTTGTAGGCAGTGAAAGTTCTGCTCCCACATATTTTCTAAGAAAATCATCACGTGGATTTCTTCAGTCTTTGCAGATCCCGTGTTTGAAAATTTAATTGCTGGTCTCTGTTGTCAAGACTGGTTTAAAGCCTTAGTTTTTCTTAGGTCTGCTGCACTTGCTGATAGGACAGAGGCTCAGAAAGTACTATGTATTTGTGACAGTCCAGGTTGCTATCAACAGAAGACGGCTTTTCAAAAGGCTGTCAGAACAATTTCAAAAGGCTTCCAGGACAAGTGTGTTTTAGAAGTTGCCAGTTGGTTTCTAGTAAACTACCTTCTTGGTTTGTTTCTTAATTGCAGTACTGTAAGAGCAAAATACTCTTTTTCTAACTGACTTATTAGTTAACTTTTTAACTAAACTTTTGAAAGGCTTTGTTGCTCTTTAGTTTTCTGGTGTGGAACATGTAGACCTTTAGGCCTAGAATCTGATATTCTGCAGCTTCTGGGTTAATACCCTGGTGAAATAGTACAGTCCCTTCTTTCTGTTTTTGTGGTTACCATTTTGTCCATCTAAATGAATTAAACTATCCATCTCCTTTATGGAACTACCTGATACCTCACTGCTAAAATAATTAAGATGTTTTCCACTAGGGGAATAATAATATTTATAACATGCTTGCTTCAATGAATTTACAGTACCTAAACGAAAAACTAATCTGCAGATATACAACAGCTATGGCTGATACCCAAAGAGAACAGTACTACTTTTTTTTTTTTTTTTTAAATTAATAGTCTTTCTGTAAGATCAATATGTGACTGAAAACAAGAGGACTAAATTTATTCAAGTCTTCTGGAGAGGTAGAATACCCAAAGCCAAAAAATACTGTTTTAAAGTTAACTGTTTTTCAGCCAAAAATCTTATTTGAAAAAGTCCATTTGAGGTTTCTATCTTACTGTAGAAAACATTTGGTGAGGTTGTTTAATTGCTTAGCTCATGAAAGTATAGGTGGATTTGCATGGGTGTATATAACTGAGTCACAGTAAGGTATTTTATTGTTGAATCAAGGAGGAACAGAATTGATTAATTCTTAGCAGCTCCAGTAGAAGTAGGAAGTACTTAAAATGTACGTCTGTGCAAGTCAGGTGACTAAGTATACAAAAAGGACAGGTATGTCAGTATAACATGTATTCTGACTTTTACCTGCTTGTGTGTTCCAATTGAAGTAGCGTATCTATTTAGCCCAGCATTAAACAACAGTATCTAAAGAAGGAAAGACTAATTTCCAGCTTGTTCCTGAAAGCTTCATTGTTCTTAATGTTAAAAAAAGAAGCGAGCTTAAAATAACAGCTGACAGTCAGAGGTTCTAATTTAATCTTTCTGCAGTGACCAGTTAGAATGTTTTCCACTTGCTTTCCTGATCTTTTGAATAAGGATGGAGGTGGGTTTTCTGGTGTCAACATAAAATTTGGTTGGGTTAGTAGAAAAAACTGAAGCAAACAATCTTCTGTTCAACTTTAAAGCTTTGTTCTATTATTTTATGGTCTAATTGCCCCACTCTTTATTAGGGTGTTACAACTCATGTTCATTTTCTGTCTTTCCTGTCACATTGGTTGTTTGCTTCACCCCTTTATGACCATCTTTGAAGAAATGGTAGGACTGATGGTGACTTCCTCTATTGTATATAAAAGCTGTGTTTTTCTGACTGGACAGAACAGTTTTAGAAGAATGGCACAAGTTGCTTTTTATTAAAGTGGATAGTAGAATAAGTAGGCAGGTTTTATCTTTGTCCTGTTTTTCTCTTTGCTGACCTGTGTGATAACATAGGGGTTGTTAAATAGGTATGCCTGATTACGTTGAATTGCTGTACTGTGCAAACCTTTCTTCTCAGCGTATGAAAGATAGATTTGGAGTTTGTGGATAACGAAAGCAGTATTTAGTGTTGATGCTTGCTTTTGTTTCAACAGAGTAAAATAGTCCGTGTTCTGAACCTTTGGCAGAAAAATGGAGTATTTAAAATAGAAATAATTCAACCTCTTCTGGATATGGCAGCAGGAACTAGTGCCACTGCACCAATGACAGAAAATGCTACTAATAATGAAGGTATGACTGACATTGTAACTTCTTTTAAAAGGGCGAGTGGTAATAATTTCTTTGCTTTCACACTGAAGTGCCTACTATTATTCAACAGTAGCTAATTAAACTCAACCTTGTTGTCACAATTACGTGGAGCAGCTGCACTCATTCTAAATAAAAGCTAATACTGTAGTTCAGAATTTATCAGAATGTGAACACTTACTTGGAAAATATCTGTGATTTATATGTGTATGCGTATGTACATACCTATGTGCACATTACAGATGACTTTGATATCCCCTCTTAAAAAAAATCTAGATCTAGGTTTATTTTTTTATTTTTATTTTGATCTAAAAGACTTCTGTTTCTCAATTTTGTAATTCTGATGTCATTTTTCTTTAGTGTTAGAATTTAGATAAATAAAGTGTGACCTTAAGTGTTAAGAGCTTCATCTTTCTTGTAATCAACTTGGTATCTGAAAGCAACTGCTGTCAGTCTCTTTCTGTATGTAGCCCTAAACCAGTTTAACTGGTGTTTCAAATCCTAATTCTTGAACGGTAAATTTATGCCTGGCAGTAGGCTTTTACACGGGCTGCTGGTTGAAAACCACTGACCTAAAGAGTAAAGTAATGATGGCCTGCCCACAGTGTTTTAACTGACCTATTTTATTGCCACATAAAATGCTGGTGGTGAGGTTACAGAAATGCAGATGAGAACATGCATACCACAACTCTTTCTCTGGAGGATAGCCTTTTTGAGTTTGCACTCTGTAGTTCAGACTTGACTTTGGTAACCTCCTCATTTATTGCATGTTGGAGTAGGGCTGGTAAAAAATGAAATGGAGTGAGTTGTGACAGGCAATAGAATAATGAGGCACAACGGCAGAAGTGAAATAATCTCCAGCAGTGTTTAGGATAAGAGTATCCTATTCACACGCTTTAGAAACATGGCAGGGCAGGGGGAGGGAATGACTTTGCATCTGAGCTATATAATCTGATGGCTATATGGTTTCATTCTGTTATGACAGGTGAGTGGCACTGTTTTTCTGTGTATGCTGCATTACTAGTAGCTAACGGGTTGGGTGCCTTTGGTGAGATTATTCAGATGCACCAGAGGGGATAATTTGGCCCTGAAATAAATATGCTAATGAGTAATAATAAATATATTAACTCATTATATGAAATAGAATCTGTTTAGCTCATAATACTACAAAGTCTGTTTAGCCAAAAAAAGAGAGAGCAATGCAGATTTTCTCCCTTGAGCAAGCAAATATCCTTCTGAATATATACAGGAAATAATTTGGGAGTTAATTTATATTTAAAACCAATCATGTATCTTTTTGCAGTATTTTTATGTAGCATCTGACTTCTGGGAAAATATTACTCAACACATTTGTCTCTGCTTGCTGCATGTCAACGCTGCAGTTATTTAAACTGCAAACAGATGAATGGCTTTAAAGAAGTTGATATTGTGAGGCAAACATTTACTTAGTGTCTCAAACTAAAGAATAGTTCTGTCTGTGGGGTTTTTAACTGTTTCTCAGTTTATAGTAGCCCATTAAAATATGCACGTGTAGACAAAGCTAATAGCATGTTTTAAAATGTGATCTCTATTTCAGTAAAGCTCGGTGGAAATTGGAGTCTTTCCCTGGAAATATTAGTAAAAATTATTTTTATGGTAGGAGGATTTAACTATCAGATATGGTTTTGCAAAAGTGGCATGTGAACAAACCTTATCCAAGAAAAAGAGTTGCTTGTGAAATAATTTTTCAAAAGTTTAATTATTATCAGCAAAAAGTTCAGTTAATGCTAGGAAATAGAAAATATTTACTCATTTGCTCTTAAAATGAACCATTAGATGACTGATCTGAAATACACATCCAAAAGAATGAATCCAGAACTTTGTAACCAGAACTGACATTTGAAGTGTATTGATACTAATAGTTTAACAGTATTTGAGGAATAGTTTTTCTCTTAACTTTTCTAAAATTGTACAATTAGAAACATTTAGTTGTGATCTAAAATACCATGCTGGACTATCTTTCAGATAGGCCATTTTTCTTTGTTTTCTGTCTTAGTGTGTATAATGTGCAGATGTAAGCAGTGAATGGAGCGGTTAAAGGCAAAATGAATACAATATGCAATTGAGGTACTCTAGATAGAACTTTGGGAGTTAAATACAGTATTGTAGATAGATAGACTCTTGTTTTGAGGAGGTAGATGTATGCGCTGAAGAGTAAGATGAATGTCTTGGAGTAATGTAGTGCTTTCTCAATTCTTATGAAACTCTCAGGTTCACCGCCCCCTCCAGCAAAGGTTTCTTCAGAGCCCCCTCAAGTTACTGCTAACTCAGTACCTACTGTGCCACAGTTGCCCAGTTCTGATGCCTTTGCAGCTGTAGCTCAGTTGTTTCAAACAACGCAAGGACAACAGGTAACCTGTTTATATTTGGTTCCCTCCAAACTTCAGTTTTCTAACTTCAGATCATAAATGGGGGGAGGGGAAATGATGGAAATACTATCCTTCGTTTGAAGCAAAACAAAAAAGCCTCCTTAAGGTCTTCAGTGGAAAACTGTAAGAGTTAGTCAGTATTTCAATGACTTGTGACCCTTAAATCCAGTAGTTAGAATACTTGAGAAAAATTCAGTTCTGTTTTCCTAAATAATCTGTTCTGAATTTATGCAGTTACAGAATTTCAGGAACAGGCGGAATATATCGAACAAAATGTTGAATTGTTTATTCCACTTAAACATTGGCAGTGTTGGAAGACCTGAATACTGAAATCTTGGGATCTGCTGAATTTTGCCACTGAATTATTTAAAAAGTGACTTTTGGACTTGCTCTGAGTTCTCTGTAGTTCCATCAGGTTGTTGTAAGGTTGTTCATCCTGTGGCATAGTCTATTTGATGTAAAATTCATATCCTACAACTCTTTCAGTTTATATAAGCATATATACTTAATACTCTATATATGTTTTTATAGCTTCAGCAAATTCTTCAGACTTTTCAACAGCCTCAAAAACCCCAGTCACCGGTCATAGATAACACCGTGATGGCTCAGGTTCAAGCTATTACTGCTCAGTTGAAAACTACAGCAGCACAACCACCAGAACAAAAAGCTGCTTTCCCACCGCCTGAGCAAAAAACATCATTTGATAAAGTAAGTCTTCATTTTTCTTTTGTTCAGCAAAAGACTGATGGATGCCTCAATGTCCTTAATTTGTTAGGAGAAAAATGCTTCAAAGTTTGTTTCTTCCCTTTCCATTTGGAGGTTGGCTTCCTGTTTTTATAGTCTTCGCATTTTCTGAACCTGAATAAACTGGTTTTGGACAGTTTCTCAGTCTATTACAAAACAGTTTTTTTAAGTTTTTATATATTATTTTTTAAAATTATTCTAATCTTGTCTTTAATTCCAGAGCTATTGGATATATAGCAAGACTTTGATAATAAGGATATTTTGGTGACCACTTATTTAGGATACAGAAAAAATAGTTGGCTATATATAATTTCTTTCAGAA
>WUAM01000089.1:4202798-4228504 GCA_024336885.1 Actenoides hombroni
CTTTCAGAAGCTGCTAGATCGGTTTGACTATGATGATGAACCTGAAGCAGTGGAAGATTCAAAGAAAGAAGATACAGCTCCTTCTCCTTCAGTTTCTCAGCCAGCTTTGTAAGTTTTGTATCATAATAAAATTAAAAAATCTTTGTTCTAAAAAATCTTAGGTTAGAAGGCTGATTAAAATTTCAGGTTACTTCAGTGCTTAACTGTTACAATCCAAAGTTAAAACACTAACCATTTTGGGGGGAGGTGGTTTTTTTTTTGTCTTTTTACTTGGGTGATCTGGTGTAGTTTTGCTATGTTGCATGTGTTCTGTAGAGAAAAGCTCAGTTTTGATTTTAGGATGAGTTCCGTGTTTTTACAACTGAGTATGTCAGGGCATTGTTAGTAATCAGCTGGATTGCTTTTGTGGCTGGCAAAAAGATGCTATTCCAAACAATATGGTAGTTTTAACTATTAAAAAAATTAAAATTGGCTTTGCAGCTTTACATTCACAAACGTTGAATACCCACACAAACTAACTCAGACTCCTGTTTCCCTTTTGATATGCATTATGATAAAGTCTTAAATTACATGATCACATACTAGTTTTTTCCACAGGACCTCTCTCTCATTCAGTGCACAGGCTGGATGGTGCTCAATACCTGGGTTAGTCAATATTTCTTTTTTCCCCTGCTTCAGTATGTAGCCCCATGTCTTACTTTCTGTATATGCCATCCAAACCTTGCTTTCAAAAATAGATTCACTAACTTTGTCATTAGTTTTCTTACTATGTTTATCACCTTGAGCACTTCAGTGTTCCACAAATATTAGTTAATTAAAATGCCTTTGAAGTAAATTGGTAGTGTTTTCCCTGTAATACAGATGGAACTCTGGAGTACAGAGATGAGGTAGGTCAAGCATAAGTACTGCTTGTATATGCCCAACTATAGAGATCATTGGACTTGGCTTTTTAGCATGTTTATGTTCTTGTTTGTAGCACTTCAAAGCCTCTGTCCTTATTACCTTATAGTTATGTAAGATGCCTCTGAAGATTGAATTCTAGTAGTCTCATTTTGGGCACAAAAAATCAGTAATACTCTATATGGAAAATGATCTTTCCAGAATCTTCTATGAATTGTATGGCACCTGTGTCTTAAAATTACTACAAAGTTCCATTTCACATCACCATGAAGTTCCTTTATCTTCCTGAAATCCTGTTCAGGTTCTTACACAAACTGGGTTCTGTAAACGGGACCTGTTAACTGCACAGACCTCATTAATTCCCTGAGCACTGTCCATTCTGTGTGTTGAATCAGGAAGTGAATGGCATTACCCTAATCCTTGTGTGATATACATGTCCCTTTCTGCTCTGCCCTAAATTCCTCCCAAAATAAAGGGTTTTTTCCAGCAAAAGTACAGCAAATTTATTTTCCTTGAGGAAAAGGCTTACTTCTGTTGTTTCAAAAAGAGGAACTGGAGGGGAAGAAAGTTGACCCAAGGCAGACGACTTTGAAAAATGTCCATAGACTGAGATCTTCAGCAAGATCGTATAAGTAGAGAGGGAAGAGAGGCTTAAACCCTTATGTAGCATTTCTTTAAATGTTAAAGGACTACTCTTACAGTGGAGAAAAAATAAGGAAGTCACTCTTTCTCCTTTTTTGTTTTCACCTTTTAGAGAGGGAATAGGATCGTAATAAAGATAACTTTTCTGTCTAAATTTGAAGCAAGTTATGTGTAAATGTACATGAAAATGTGTAAAACAAAGGCAAAAAATCTGTGATATATCTACTGTGAAATATCTACTGACTTGTCTCATAATAATATTACTGGTTTTAGTGGATTTCCAGGAGAAGGTATGCAACAGCCAGTATTTCCTCAAATCCCAAATATGGATCCCTTTCAGCAACGAATGATGGGAATACAACAGGATCCAATGCGTCACCAGGTAACTGCAGGGTTTTCCCTTGTCCCTCTGTTGTGTTGTGCTTTCTGTCTGTTGTTTTCTTTGGTGCAGATGTAAATGGTGTTCCTGTTAGAGAAGGGTGAATATAACTTAGCTCTCCAACTTTCCAAGAAACGTATTTTTTGTGCTCTGTTCTAGTCAAGCTTTGAATGAGATTTGTGTTTTATACACGTAAATGCTTGACCTACTTCACCTTTCTCAGGCCTTCAGTTTTTTATTGTGACTTTGGAGAAGAGATACTATTATACTTTAGCAAACTGGTAAAGCTAATCTTTTGTTTTGGTTTGGTTTTGGGTTTTTTTTCCAAACTTAAAGTTGTTGTGTTTTTTCTTCTCCAAAGGTTCCACTTCCTCCTAATGGGCAAATGCCAGGTTACGGTCTCTTGCCTACCCCACAGTTTCCCCCCATGGCTCAGCCTGTGATTCCGCCAACAGCACCCGTGCAGCAAACTTTTCAGTCTCCTTTTCCAGTACAGAGTGAATCACACATGCAAAAACCACATCAGCAGGTAAGGGCCCCTTACAGTAAACAGACTAACTTAAGTAGTCTTAATACATGTCTTTCTCAAATGTGTATAGTTTGCTCAGGAGAGGAAATTTCATGATAACTATGGACAGAGATGGCTGTGAGGGTACTTCATGTGAGAGCAAGTTGGATAGCTGCAGTACTGTATGACAAGCCTGGTATTTCAGAAGTCTGGCAAAACAGCATATGTATGCTTTATGCCTCCTTTTGTGAAAGACATTGGATTGCATTTTGTCTTTCCTCTTCTCACTTTCCCTCATCCTCCTTTTCCTGTCCCCATCATGCTTCAGGAATATTTTGTTCATGGATTTCTAACAATGCAATCTTATTCTTGAAAAAAGCTACCTGGAAAAGTTAATTTTAAAGGGCCTGAAACGTAGCTAATATAGTGGAAATGGACTCAGAAGTCTGGAAAAAAAAATAAAAAATAAAAAAAAATCCAAGTGTATGTAAACACTACTCTCTTGTTCCTAAGATTTTGTAGTTCATTTGGTAAGTGGCTACTGTTAAGAAGAAATCAAAGAGCAAGTCTATTTCTGAGCCTGTATTTAAAAAAAAAAAAAAAAAGAAAAAAGATTAATATATTTGCCTCCCTTGTTCCAAGAAAAGGAAATCCTAAAAGGAGAAATAGATATATGGTACCAAGCTGTCTTTATGTAGTGACCTGTGATGTCACAGATTCTAGAAATAAGTTCTTGCTTTCCACTTGGAATAAAGGGATGATTCTCAAGAGTATCTTTGTCACTAGTTTTTTTAGTCTTGAATTCTCTGGTATCACTGTGTTCTGAGAGATTGCTTGTTTGGATGTTCCTTGCCAGGGTCACATCGTGAAGACTATTTAAAGTTTAGGCAGGACACAGTATGTTCCAGAGTGGGAAGCTGTAGAGGATTTAGGGTAGGAAGGAAGAGCTGTGTTGAATTTACTGTTTGGGGTTTTTTAAATTATTTTTTTACACGCAGGTTCTTGAATTTTACGTATTGTTTTGATGAGTCACCACTTCATTCTTCAAATTTATTGTATTGTAATTTGCTTTTATATATGGCTTAAAGTAGTTTCTATATCATCTTGAAGAAAAGCTTCCTAGTAGGCCTTAGTTTGCTTAGTTTGATGACAGAACAAGATCCAGTGACTGACTTTAAGGAATATAATCATATTCTGTGAGGATATATGCAGTGCTGAAATTAACTAAAATGTGGAAAACCAATAATTTGCAAATTGAAAATGAGAACTTTGTGTAAATTATTTTTGTTGTGTTTTTGTAATGGTTGTTTTAACTTCATTTAATACTGGACTGTTTCCCTGTTAGTGACTACAGAGTAGTGGTGAAGCTTCTGAGGGAGAGAGTTGCATTACGTTTTAATTTAATGTGTAAATTTTCAGTATCATTTTAATACTGTTATGTAATTCAGTTTAGGCATAAAATGAAATAATATGTTTGCACGACTCACCTGTAACACCAGTCAACTTAATATTTTAGGATATCGAAGTGGAACAGCCACCTATTCAGGAGGGAAAACGACATGTTTCTGACAACAGAAAATCGAGATCTAGATCTGCATCAAGGTAAATGAATGAAAGTTCTTATAGTGAGGGTACATATTATATCAAGTATTGGGTTTTAGCATAAGGAACTTCAGTGTTACTTACAAAACCTAAGACTTGAAAATGCTTTACTAATTCTGCATGAGTACTGAAGAGAGTTACGCTGATTATCTGAAGCTCAGAGAATCTGCTGCTGGGCTGCCAAATCTACTGTGGGAGTGGTGACTTCTAACTGAGATGACACTAAATAGCTGAGAGGCGAGCTAACACCTGAAAGTATTGGTGGAGGGCATTTTCAGTGTCTTAGGACATACAGTCCTGTTACCTGTATTTTGAATTGGCTTCTTGGGTGCCCTGCTCAGTGTACTTCCTTTGAGGTTGTTTCTTGGAAGTGCCCAGTTGAGCTGTACAAGTTGGATTCTGTGACTAAATGCCAAAAGACACATTTAGCAAAAGAATCCATTTCAATTTAAAAAAAATAGCATCTTTTTATTATTATCTGTACGGAGAAGACTACTGGAATTTCTTGGTGAAGTCAAAACTATCAAGGGCTTGATTTGAATTCCTCTTCTGGAAGAGAGAAAATCTCTTCCCTCTGAGGGGAATTGTGTATAAATTCAGCTAAATGTTGTATGCACTTCAGTGCAGTGGTAGTGAGAAACAAGTTAGTGGCTCCTAAGCCTTGTGACCCTCTGAAAATCATCTACCTTGTAAGGAACATTGTGTATCTATAGAGTTTTGTTTTATTGGTAGAGAGTAACTTCCATGCCTGTCCAATACTGAGTAAATTTTAGGGAAGCAGAATATGATAGTTTAATTTTGTCCATACTTTAAAGACACATCTTATGAAGAAATCTGTGATCCAGTGTGCTACAGGACTTTGCCTGTCACACAGGCAGTATTCCAGAGTCCCAGCTGACCTAACCAATTGGCTCCAGTATTAAAGCAAAGCTGTCTACTTAGTTATGAGACTTCTTTGACAAGTTGCATGTGACTCGGCAAAAATAAGTTGAGCAACCATATAAACAAATGTGGATGTCACCTGAATGGCTATGGCATGATATAAAGATCAATACCCTGGCAATTAATTGCATCTGAAGCCCACAAACATGACAATAATACTGAAATAATATACCAAACCTAGTAGTTTTCAACAGAAAGAGTAATTTACATTGAAATACACTGTGTAAAAAAAAAAAAAAAAAGACCCCACAACAACCTACACACATAAAACCCCAAAACCAAACAAATAAACAACCCCCCCCAAATAAACAAACAAAACACCAAAACAAACAAAAAAACCCCAAAATATTTTTAAATAGCTATCAGGATTGCTTTGCAGTTAGTATTTACAAGTGTGAGTTTGAATTCAAAGGATCCATTGCAGTACACAAAACAAAACGCTGTGGTGCTGTGCTAATTGTATTGCTGTCCCACAAAAAGGTGAAATACCAATATTCTTATAGCTCAAACTGGACAAAAAATAAGTCCAGAAATGCATGTTGGTTACAAATACCTGTTTCAGCTGTTCAGATATCGCTACAAGCTTTTGGAAGAAACAGACTTAGATACGATTTTGCTTGGTAATGAAGTCTTTACATTCCTTACTAGAAGAAAACCCAGGTTTGAGTAAGTCTAATGCAGTTCCATCATCATCTCAGTGGATGAAAGCAAAGATACAGTTAGTTTCCTGCAAGTCTTTGCTTATTAACGCCTGCTGAAATGTAATTGTAGGCAATGTGCTTCATTTGCCTGAAGCACTGACATAGATATTTGTTAATATTTCTTCCCCATTAAAGCTTTATGAATCACTTCTGAAACATTTGTATTTCTTTTCTGAAGTATTAGTATGAAGTCTTAGAAACTGTCAGAAAACAAATACTAAGTAAATTACACATTTTTTGCCTGAACTCTTGCTGGTTATTTAAATATATAGATACCTGAAATAGTTATCTACCTTTCAATGTCTGGGTCAGAAAGAATGAACAGAAATGGTTGTTGGTTTAAACTAGGTCACCTAAAAGGAGACGTTCAAGATCTGGCTCCCGATCTCGAAGGTCACGTCACCGTCGATCTCGGTCTCGCTCCAGGGATAGACGCAGACACTCTCCTAAGTCTCGGTCACAAGAGAGACGTGAACGAGAGAGGGAGAGAGAGCGCAGGTCAAAAGGCCTCCCTCAGATCAAGTCAGAAACTGTTAGTGGTAAGTTTTTTTCCTTTCTCTTTATTGTTAATGTAACTCTGCAAATTCCTGTAATACCTTTTTTTACATGCTCTACATCTTCCTGTTCATATATGGATTTATTTTTTTTTTTGATCTGTGCTCAGTATTTAAAGAATTTTAGAATTCTGTGAAGCTGAAGATACTACAGTAGTTACTATGCCTATGTAAAATGGAATACTAAGGTGACATGCAGGTATTTTAGAAGAACTGTAAATGTCAAGGAAATAAACTTCTTGTATCCATTAGACTTTTTTTTTTTTTAATATTGACAAGTCCACTTACCTTCAGTATATGATATGTGCTCAGAATTTCACAGAAGACAACTCTTAATCTAATGTGTGGTTGTTTATTTTAATTTTTTTGTTCCTTTTTCTTGGGTTTAATGCTACTTGATGTGGGTTCCACAACTCATCCAAACAGAATAAAAGTAAACAGTACTGTGATTTATTTTTTGAACTGTTGTAAAGCTGGTAAGAATTAAATTCACCACACATCCCTGTACTTCCTTGACTTATAGTAGACAATGTGACATTTTTGGAATTATCTCCAAGTCAGAAGTATTTTGGCTATAAAATGAGCAAAGAAAAAGCTGAAACACTAGGTTTTTCTTTTCCCTCCTTTGAGACATACAAGGTAAAGCAGATTGAGCAATGAGAAGTTGAGCACATTATTACCATTTTTCTAATGATTCAGTGTTGTGTGCCTCTCAAACCCAGAGGGGAGCTTTGACCTGAAAAACACAGAGGCTAATGTTCAGGTTTCCGAAAGAATCCTGTCTTTGCCTGTGTTTATAAATCAAATTTAGTGGTTGTCTTCTGAATGTTCCTAGGGAGTGTGGAATCTTCTCTGGACTCATCAAGTAAAATGAGAACATTCTTTTTTTCATAAGAGTGGCAAACATTAGAGTTTTAATTGACAAAACCTTGTGAATGACAACACCATTAGTTTTAAAGGGCTGTAAAGACTTACTAGTTGTTCATTAAAAGCTCACTGGCAGTGGTGTAAGATACGATTGTGCCAGCATCTCTCCCAGATTCTGTCACACATTGCTTTTTACGTTTTCAGTCTCGTATCACTTAGTAGGGAAGCTTAGATGAGTGTTAAATGTTGCTCAGGTAGTCTTCAGCAGATGTGATACTTTGACCTCATCTGCTGTTTTATTACCTTGAAGCATGAAGTGAGAGAAGCATGTTGCTTACTCTTTCCTGAAAGAAAAGATTGTGTCAGTAATTTTGCATTTAACTGTAGAAAGAAATGGCATCGAATAGGTCACTAAAGAGGTTCAAAGTTTGGTTGCTCGTTGTCATCACATTCTGGTGGAAAGTCTTGCTAGTATTGGGTGTATCACCGTAAACAATCTAATTATCATCTTGCCAGTAAGTACCATACCTTGCGATGGTGGCCCATAGCTCGGATTTCATACTCAGCAGAGCGAGTGACCTTGTTGTGAAATATCCACTGTATGTGTTGGGAGCATTGTTAGCAGCAAACCCTATTTTTCCTTTGTACGATTTGCAGAGTTCATGATCATCAGAACTTGCAGGTCACTTCAATATTAACCAAAGAGCTTCTTAGTTGAGTGCATTGTAGCAGTGTTTCTGATGTAGTTACTGAGGTTTACTGTTAACACAAGTCCAGGCAGGCAACAGAAAAGGTTTCTGTCAAACACTTCTAAAAACTAATATATGTACTAATATTAGCTGACTTAATTTGAATAACTGACTATTTAAAAATTACTCTTTTGACATTGTGACTTGTAAAGTGTGTATTTCCAAGCGCTCTTACAGTCTGTGTTAACTCTCTGTAGTTTGTAGTACTACGCTTTGGGTAGGACAACTTGACAAAAGGACAACTCAACAGGATGTTGGAAGTCTTTTGGAGGAGTTTGGCCCAATTGAATCAATAAACGTAAGTATAAATGGTACAGCGTGAGCTATTTTGATGTGCCTTGGTTACAAAAAGTCTTTTCAGACTCTGAAGACAGCTTTATTTTTGATACATTCAAAAGATTCAAGAGCTCTCATTTCCTCTGTGGTTGTTTTTTTAACAAATAAACTCAATTCATTTGGCTGCTTTGTAGAAAAACAAGAAGGCGGTTACTTTAGTTTCTTGCCATTTAAAAAATGCTTTTGAAGGTAATGCAGAAGATTATCCCATTTTCATTAAAAAAAAATCATGCTTTCTCTGGGGAGAATTGAGTAAGAAAGGACTATAAGAGATGGATACATAAGGAACTCAGTAACATAGTATGTATTCGTCTGCTTCATTTTGTTTGATTATAGAAATGTGGACTCTTGTTTCTTTTGCTTGTTCTCTTCTGACTTAAGCCATAAACATGGAGAACTATTGTTAATGCTTTGCTGTATTTAAGGATATTTTTATATTTAGATGATAACTGTTCTGATAGCTATGAAGTTTCATTTAAACAAACAAAGATAAAGAAGTGGCTGTGATTTTCTTCCCATTTCCAAATTTTGTAAAATAGCATAGAAGTATTTTCTTAAATGCATTACAAATAATAAAAATTATTATCAACCTGAATGTAGAGGTACAGCTGGCAGCTTGTGGTGTATGGAATTAAACGGGATATTAAAAGCATTTACACGAGCACTACTGTTGAACAATTTTAGAGGATTAAATATGCAATAGTCATTCATATTCTCACACAGAGTAGAGTTTAAAACTTTCCCTTTAAGAAGTTGCTTCTAATTTACTAGAAATTTGTATTTCCAGAAGATATCTTAGCCTCTTAAACTAACATTCTCTTTCCCACTTCCGTAGTCCTTTTTGAAACATCTGCTGATGTTCCAGTTTACTGTAATTGAACACTTGTATGTTGTTTGTTATTTTGTTAATGTGCTGGCAAACCCATCTTTTTTTTTTCTTTTTTTTTTTTTCTTAAAATGTAACCAGATGATACCGCCTAGAGGATGTGCCTATATTGTAATGGTTCACAGACAAGATGCTTACCGTGCCCTACAAAAACTGAGCCGAGGAAACTTCAAAGTCAATCAGAAATCTATAAAGGTACTTCTTGGAAAATGTCAACCTATTATAAAGTTACTGTAATTACTCTAACCCTTTTTCATCTGTTTTAGACTTTGGGTTATTTTAGACTTTTATATTTTCTGGTTATGGTGTTCTATAAATTCATGTGACTGGACCAGTTTTTTCTTGCTAAGTGTTCTTCCTGTTCTGTAATGTGACTAGTGGAAACTCTATCAGTTTTCTTGGAAGGCAGCCAATAATTGTCTGTTTAACCAACAAAAATGGTGTCTTTTAGTCATTACAGTGGACTGTATATTTTTCTTGTTGCTGGTTATTTGTCTTATAACTGAGTTTAATTATGTATGATAATTCTAGAAAGAGCACTAGTGAATAAGGAAGAATGCATTCATTAATAAAGTACTTTCTTTCATAGAACATGATATTACAGTGTGACACTGTCCTCTGAAGCAAAATCTTTGTGACTGGGGGACATTTCAAGAAACTATACATTTTTACAAATTGTGTGCTAGAGTCAAGACAAGAAATAACTACTAAGTCTGCTTTTAAAAACCCTCTTATTTCAGAGTTGTATAACTAACCCATTTTTTTCCTGCTGTTTTGATTAGAGTATTATTTTTGCTTTTTAGCTTCAAATGGTAATGCTGTTTTATAAGAAGTGAATATTAAGTCCATCAAAATGGAAACATTTTACTGACTACATGTATTTTTCTCCTCCCAAAGATTGCATGGGCTTTAAATAAAGGAATAAAGCCAGATTACAAGCAGTATTGGGATGTAGAATTAGGTGTTACTTACATACCATGGGACAAAGTAAAACCTGAAGATCTTGAAAGCTTCTGTGAAGGAGGAATGTTGGACAATGAAACTCTTTGTCCAGGTAAAGTATTGTTACATTTTTCAGCGCTTTAAAAAAATTGTCCTTTGTGCTGGTGTACTGAAATTGGTGTGGCTGACTTCACTGACTCTGAAGTGCGTATAAAATCCTTGAGATGGCTAAGAAGTGCAGCATGTGTAACACGTAGATTGGAGAGAGTTTGTAAGCAGTTAATGACAGGCTGCCATCAGGAGTTGGGCAACTTTGTTAAGAGAGGCTGGGCCCAAAATGCATGTGGATACCAGGTGACCTGTCAGCTGTGCTGGTGTTTGCTGTTGATGGTAGCGCACAATGCAAGTGTATTGTGCTTGCTAGTCCCAGAGCCAGTTTGGTTCCCCCTCCCCTGATTTGTGCAAGGCAACCCAAGCAAAGGAGCCTGCCTTTGGAGTATCTGTGTAGCAGCTGAGCTGATGACAGCTTTATAAAAAGTGCCCAGAATTTTCACACTTGCTAAAGGAACTGAAAATGTCACAAGTCTTGTATTTAGAGGGACCTAATAGAATTTTTGTTACTTTGTATGTAAGCAGTGAAAATACCAGGCTTCTATGGTTGTATTAAGAAAATGATACCTGTTATAATTGGCAACTTCAAATAAATTACAGCCTTCAGTTGCTAATGTGATGGTTGTTATGATTTTAAAGAAATATTAAATAAATGCAGTAGTTAAAAAAATTGAAACTGCCTGAATTTCCTTGGATTGGTACTGGAGACTACTATGTTGCTTTTAACCACTGTTAAAACTGTGCTGTCAGGTTATTGAAACATCATTTCAGGGTTTTGTCATTCTGTTCAATTTGCCCTGATTAAGTGGTGGTTTTTCTTAACAGTACTATCTCTTCATGGTAAATGCAGGAAAATAAGTTGAGTGTGTATTGTAAATGGAAATCTGACTAATGATAAATACAAACTCCATGTTTTCCAGTCTTCTCAATGCTTTTCTCTTTCCCCGTAATGCCTCTTCACTGATCCCTTTTTTTCGTTAGCTGTCTCCTGTCAGGAAGTTCTGACAAACAATAGAAGCCGTATTTCTTCTACAAAATGACTTTAAAGCGATATTTGAGGTTTATTTTATTTTGTTGTGATTCTTTATTGTTTTGTTCGCCTTGTTCAAGACTTGAAAATACTGTTTTTTCAGAAAAGGCTTTTCAAATTAGGGAAAAAGGTGCTACCTTCTTGCTTGAGAGCAATGGAATGAATCTCTTGAAAGCTTATCCCAAAACAGCCCTACTGTTTTCATTGCAGATAATGTGTTTCAGAGTCCTGGGTGTGTATTAATGCTGTTAGTGCAAAGAATTGTTAAGTGACTAATGAAAGGAATAAATTCACTTGCTGTGTTTCAATGATTTGCTGTACTGCTCTGTACCGTAACTTGAATTTTTATTGTCAGAAATGCGTTTAAATGCTTCTTAGCTCTTCTTACCTGAATATTTCCAATTACATCATTTTTATAAACATCACAAAGCATGGTCGTTTTACAGGGCAGTATTTGACTACTTCTCTGCTTCTCCTGAGCTAATACATGTATGTATGTTTGTTTTTCTAGAGTGGAAGGGAATTCCCAAGAAGTCTGAAAATGAAGTAGCTCAAAATGGAGGTGCAGAAGCTACACATAATGAACCAGTGTCACCTATACCTAAAGCTTTACCTGTTCCAATTCCCGTTCCCATGCCTGCACCAATAACAGTACCTCCTCCACAGGTGAGAGGTGCTTCTTATTTGCTCAGATTTCTAAACAAAACTTAGTTTAAATAGTAATTGAGTATGGCAGTTGGTAACTAGTTGATTGTGCGTGTATCTGTGTGTTTGTCATATTGTTGTCCCTGCTTAAAAATGCTCTTGTTAGCAGACTGGCTATGCTGTCTGTTTATGAAGATAACTTTCCTGTGCCATAAATCAAGTGTGCACCTGAAATCCATTATTTGAGCTTCTTCATGTAAAATGGAAGACTTATACAATAACATTCCTTTTCTGCTAAGTCACAGTGGCTGTGGAAGACTTGGGAGAAAATGAACCCATTAGGGTTTGGAGCATGTTTTGTGCCCAGCAGGAGCAGAGCATCTGGTTTGATTTCCCTGAAAAGGGGATGTAGTTTGTGTGTACCAGAACCGTCCTGGGAGCTGAGTCAGCAGGTGGTTAGTGGGACTGGTGGAGGATTTGCTCCAAAACCTCATTGCTGCTCTAATGCTAATGCAGACAGAGCATATGTGTTTCTGCCAGATGTTTATTTGAAGTATTGTAGAACTTTGCTTCTAGTACCTGTTCTCTTAGTCTTAGATAAATTATTGCAGTAGATTCTTTTTATTAATGGGCTGAGCAGCACCCTCTCAGTTTCATCATGATTTTTTTTTTCTGTTTTCCTAATTAATTTTCCTCGCTGATGGCTTAAATAAGCTATAGACCTAAAATATCCACCTTACTTTCCTGTTTCTCTATACTGTGTATAGTCTCTTTGAACAGCCTTTGGGAATCTAATCTAAAAAGTTTTGTACTCTTCCTTTGTTGTTATAATGGTTCTTTAGTCAAAGCTGATGTTACGTTCATTCGCTAAAAGCTTGCTCTGAAACTTTATGAATAGTTTGAGTATAATAATAATTACTCCCTCCAGTGTTTCATAATCTCTATTTCTTTTAGCTTCACTTATTGACAGATGCATTACTACTTTTATAGTAATAGTTTCTTTGTTGTCACTATTAAAATAGTAGCATATCTTCTCCCAGATGAAGGAAATGTGAATAAAGCTATTTTACACCTTGAGAAAGTATGAGTTATGAGCTACAATATGTCAGACACTCAGAAAAGATCAGGTACTCAAATTATTTCAAGACATATATAATTTAGGCAATTATGTGATTTGAGAACATAGTATGTTGACTTTTGTGTTGTTTGACACAGAAGTCCTGAAATTAGAAATTAATAAATGAACATGTAAGTAAAATTTCTAATTTCAGAGAGATTTAATAGCCATTAACTGTATTAAATAGTAGTGATTTTGTTTTGTTTTTCTTAAATTCATGCTGGAAAGTAAAGTGTAAGTTAACAGTTTCAGAGTATATTGAGTGTGCTGATTGCTTGTCTCATCTTCATCAGCTGCTTTTTTTTTTTTTTTTACTGTGACAAAGAAACTTGTGTCTTGATGAATTCAGGCCAAGATCAGAGTCTTGGCCTGACTCTGCTTAGTTTAGTCTTCATCTTTGGTTTCACTATGAACTTTTTTTTGTGATGTCTCATATTTGGCCAATTCAGCTGTCTTCCCTGGCCATAAAATTACAATAGTTTAATAATTTGTAAATAGTTCTTAAAAATTAAGTTCAGCTGTGATGTTGGCGGTGTTAGTAGGAAAAGTAACATGTTTTGTAGTATGCGAATATGACCTAATACTTAAAGGAAAAAGCTCATTATATTCCACTTTTATTTAATTACCTTTGTAAAGTACCGCTGCATTTTTAATTAGCTGATCGATTTTTGTCCTCTGATATAAGCAGAACTGCTTTCATTTGTATTGGGCTTCAGTCTGGGAACAGTAAGAGGTGGGGAGGTTTTTAGGACAGCTGGGTAACTGATGATGCTGAGCGGCCTGGAATGGGTATCAGTACAGTGATAGGAGGTTGCTCAATCCATCCATCCGACTGCTCCCCTGTTAGCCATGGAAAGCACCCTACCCAGCCCGATGGCTCTGACTGGAGAAGCAGGTTTGATACATGTGGTTATATCAGAACAGACTTTATGCATTGCCCTGATTCAGGCTGCAGTGATCAAGTATAGGGCTGTCTGACAGATAACCCCAAACAGCATTGACTACATGATTCCTATAGCTTACTCGCTCTTTCTTCTCACTACTTGACCTTCCTTTTTGTTGTACTTTCTCCTCCCTTTCTCCACTCTAATTTCCTTACAAGTTAACAGCTCTCCCCTAATTATTTTTTTTCATGTTAGTCCCAGTTTTGCTGCATCCCTACCCAGAGGTGCTATTTATGATATGATTGCCTAAGTAATATTGTCTTTGTATGGTATTCCTGGATATGGTTACTTATGAACTGTTGGCATCACAAAGGAAGGTCTTTTCCACCTCCCTCACCTGGTAAGGTCCCCAGTGCTGCTTTCTGGTTACCTGTGGAGTTTGGTGTAGTTGACAAAGCACTCTGTTAATCACCTGCAAAATCCAGCCATCCCTTACGCCATTATCTGTAACTTGTCAGCTTCTCACATGGTTATTTTTCATGTCTGGCAGTTTCTCATGTTGTGTCCAGTAGCTTCTCATGCCCTCAATGCCCTTTCTCACGAAGCTTGACATCAGGCCAGGCCCTAGTCAGCAGCTTTGTGATCTGCCCACAGCCCTAACAATCCCATGTTGAAAGGTAGGATGAGAAGGAGCTGTACCACTCCTGTCTCTGGTAGAGCCTGAATGGACCTTCTCTGCTACCCCTCTACACAGGCTTGACACACAGGGATGGAGCCCTGCTCTGCTGGACATGACCTGTGAGCAGTGTAACTAGACTGACCTGCTGTGGCCAACCTTTCTGTATCTTTACCAGTTCAACTCAAAGTTCCTTTTCTTCATTTAATGGGTTTTCGGCCAGAATCCAGACTCCTTACTGAGTGTTCACCTCCCAGATTTCCTGATGTATTTCTCAATCCCACATGCTCCTTCTCCCTATAACTAGACGTGGGAGTTGTGCATTGGTCCAGTATGCATCCTGTACCCTTCCTGTTGAAATTGGCCGACTCTTCCTCCTTTGCAGTCTTCCTGCTGGAGGCTCCAGTTACACTTAAATATATATATATATATTTATATATATTTATGTGTCTTGGGGCACTGTAGGTAGACTGTGCTTCTTTAGTTCACAGGGCCAATGATTCTCCTTCAAATCTCAATCTGAGAGGTGTGCAGTAAGAAATAGTTGTACCTGGACACAGGTCAAATCCTAAGACACAGTCATTGAGATGCAGCTGTCAGTCTGCGTTGCACTTATTCAGAGGTTAGTTAGTCAGTCCAGTTTCCAATGTTGCTGGTAAAATACAAGGGTTTTTCCAGTGTTTGTTTCCCCAGTAGCATTTTTGTTACTTTGTTTTACCCAATTCATTAGCTATTATTCTGAAACTGTTCACCAGTCCTCTGTGTTTGTTATCTGTCAATATTTATTAGCCTTTGGTTGCATCTCTTTAACAAACAGAGAAACTTTATACTTCAGATTTTAAGTTAGATACTGTGACATGTATACACAGATTTTTACCACCTTTTTTCTTTCTGCTTGAAGTAAGGATTTTAATGTGTTACTTAAATTAATGTGTTACTTACATTTATGTATTAGAGGGTTAACTTTTTAGAAAAACTTAAGTACATCAGTCAAGCTTGGATAATTAGGTATTAATATGTAAATCATCTTCCTTTGATGTTACTTCTAGCCTGCTTCCTTCATAATTTACTATTCATTATACCTTCTGGAGCCATTGAGTGCACATGCTTCATCCACAGCTTTCTCAGCTTTTAGCTACTTAAGGACTGACAGTGCTGAGCAAGTTTCCCCTCTTTTTGTAAACCTTTTTGCCTTCTTGATTCCCCTCCTCAATTCCTTCTTCTAGGTACACGCTCTGTAGTGAATGACTGCTTCACAGAACATGACTGCAGTCAACAGAGCTGTTGCTAAGTCTTTGTCAGTTGTTGCTCTTTGAAGGAGTGCCCTGTAAAACAAACAAGAAGACCTACTTGAGACTATTAGGTTACTGTGGTTTTGGAGCACTTTTTCTAAAGCTTTAACTATGCTTAATGGAAACACCACTAGGGTTACTCAGAGTTACTGTTCATCTAGGTAGACTTGTACATATATGGTTCTCCTAGGTGTGCTTACCTGTGCACTGTTGGCCTTGCAAGGTGTCAGTCCCCAGAAGATCTCCAGTGTTCCTTTCTACTTATCTCTGAAGCTGTTGTTCACGTAACACCCCCTTAACCACCTGCAGAATCCAGCCATCCCTCATGGTGCCATCTCGAACTTTGGTCAGCTTCTCACCTGGTTTACTGGCACATTTGGCAATTTCTTGTGCCACATCCAGTAGTTTTTGACATTCTGCGCAATTAGCTTAATTTCAGGACAAGGTCTAATTAGCAAGTTATTATAAAACAATAAATAACGAATATAGAACTAAAAATAAAAAGTGGTGGTCTACACTAAAGCCTAATGAATTAAAGCTTCTTGTAATTAATTAAAAAAATATATTCTACTGCTACAAGTTTTAATATGCCTGAGCTGACAAACTAGCCATTGGTGAAGAACTTGAAACAGAAGTTTGACGTGGTATTAGGTGCTTGGCAATTTTAGCATCTTCTCCAGGTTTAAGGACAATGTTTTGCTTACTTTGGTTTAATGCCACTTCTTTCAGTTCTGAGAATAAAACAGTAAAGACTTTTCTTTCTTTAACATAGAAATGAAAAATGAGTTATGAATGCTATTTCTGTAGTAGTTCTGAGATTTTGATGGTCATGGAGGTCAAGTCAGTTATGAATCAATTTCAAAAGCAGAGCATATTTTGGTTAAACTTTTTCCCTTTGATTCCCACACATTTAATATAGTTCCTATAGTAACCTCATAAATACAAGTCTAAAGACCTACTTAATTTAAAACAGTTTTCATTCAGAGCTTGGTATAAATCAGAATTCTTTAAAAATTAATGAATAAGGAAACAAATGCCACTCTAATATACAAACTCAAAAGAAAAAAAAAAAAAAGAAAAAGTATTTCCTTGCTCCAGAGTTGTGTGCATTATACTGTATCGTGGTGGATGGTGTAAAGGGTGTGTTTAGATGGGTTACCAGCATGCATGAATATTGATTTACAGGAGAGAATATTTTTTTTAAGAACAAAGGCAAACAAGGAACAATATTGATATTTTAGTTGTAGGAGTTCTTTGCTAAATTAGATCAGTTACGTAAGTCACCTTGTTGTAGAGTACTTAAATTTAAGGTAGCTTAAATTTTCTTTGTTTGGTGGACAAAAAAGCACAGAAGACGGCATTCCACAGCTGAACAACAAATAATCCATTCAGTCTGGAGGTAACACAGCTTTCCCCTTCCTTCTTAGGTTCCACCACATCCCTCAGGTCCTCCTGTGGTTGGTGCACTCCAACCACCTGCTTTCACAGCACCTTTAGGAATCCCACCTCCTGGATTTGCTCCCGGAGTGCCACCTCCACCGCCGCCTCCATTTTTACGACCTGGTTTCAACCCAATGCATTTACCCCCAGGTATGTTTGTTTGTTTATATTTTTTGGAATATTAATTTATTTTTTTAAAAAACTATATAGCAAATAAAAGCATCTGCCATATAAGCTGCACAAGTGTGTTTTGTGAAGTGATACTCAGTGCTAATATATACTTCTTTATAGGCTTTCTTCCTCCTGGACCACCACCACCTATAACTCCTCCAGTATCTGTTCCTCACACTCCAGCAGTAAACATCCCAAATTGTAAGTGTTTAGATGTTGGGCAAGTGGCAGTAGAAGGAAGGTATCGTGCAAGCAGAAAAGCTGAATTTTTTGTTTTAATTCATCAATGCATTGTTTCTTAGCTACAGCAACTGGTGTGAATGAAGACACTACAAAAGATTCATCTGTAGGAAATCCCATCCCAACAGTGGTTTCTGGAGCCAGAGGGAATGCTGAAACTACCGATAGTTCCAAAATATATGGGACTGTTCCACCTCCTGTAGCACCCACTAATGTACCTGCTCCTGTCACCCAAGCTATTCCACTTCTTGGTAAGTTCATTTTTTGTATGTATTCTACAGTTTACTGTTCCCTTCAGTTAAAACACAATTTTCATTTTGCTACTGACAGAGTTTGTGGAGTAGTAAAGGAGATTTTTCCAAACTTGTTGAAATATCTGCCCTTCTGTTGAGTTCTAAATCATTTTTAGAGGTTTGAGTTTTGCACAGAAGGAGCAGTAAATTTTTTTTTTATTATTATTATTGAAGATTGTTTTCTGAAGAAGCAAAAAGGCTGTAATACCAAAGTTACAAATTTAGGGCAGAACAGAATGCTGTCTACTTTTAACAAATTGAGGCTTATGCCATAAACCCCCCCACAATTTAGAATAAAACACCTGTATGACATATGAAGTATGTTTTTGACTCAAGTATTACATGTATAAAATTAAGTTAAAGAGAAACAGTATTTTTTAGTGTATTTTTTAAAATCTGTGAAAATATGGTATACTTTTTATGTATGAAAGAAATTATTTTAATAAAATGGAACAAAAAGAAAAGCTTTTATTCAGCCCTGCTGTACTATAGGTTTTGAAACCTTTTAAACAATGTTACCTTATTTAAATATTACAAAATTATATTTTGACTAGCAAAACCAAGCAAATATTGGATACCTTCCATAAATTACTTTTCAGTATATGATATGAACTTGGTTAAATTTTTTTAACACAATGTATACTGTTTAATATTACAGGGGTCTGCTAAATACTTACTTTAAGATGGCCTTTTATAGGTCAGTGTCAAGAATATGCTCAAGAGACTCATTTCTACAAATTTTACAAAAGTTCTACAAATTTTCATTAGATTATTACATTCATAGACCTCTAAATGAGTGCCTAACAAGTGAATGAAAAAGAAATTTTGATTTAGTGTGTTTCTGACCAGAACTGTAATATGTACACTGAAAAAAAGCGAATGGTTTTGGTCTCTGAGAGCTTACTGCTCTGTTGGATTTGATGGCTACATTTTCCAGCCATGACTAGGGATTTTTGGATCCTTCATGTTGGAAACTTAAAATAAGACCCTTTCAAAAGGCCTTTTTCAAAAAGTGAAGAGCTGTCTCTCTGAAAATCAGTCTGCTTTTTAAAGTCTATCAAAGCTGATACACAAAACCAGCAGCTAATTGTTTTAGAGTATCTTGGACACTTGGCAAACAGAAAAGCTGACAAAAAATTCTATGGTGACACCATGGATTGAGAGAATTTTGTAGTGATATGGATTATTGGCCTATATGTTTAAGACATTCTCATCTCAATGATGAAATTACACTCTTGATAATTGTAATGCAGTATTACCAGATATTTGACATTTCCTGGTACTATATTTTGTATGGCATTCCAAGCCTTTGGAATGTATTAAGTTGCTCTGCAGTTTGCTCTGCCATTATACACAAAAGAAAAAGGTTTTGCAGAATTAAGATTCAAGTGAAGTAAATTACATACCCACATTAGTTACTTGGGCAGTAGCTTTTTTTATTCTTACAAATTCAAGGAAGGTGAATTTGATAAATTTGAAGATCAAGAACTTGCCTTCATTTTTATTAACTTGTTTACTGAATAGTTGAGGCAGATAAAGTTGTCTGTGTGGTCAGAGTGACTTCTCCCAACAATCAGTCTTGTCAACAAGGGGATAGTAAAGGTTTTTTTTTTTTCTTTTAGCATGTATGAGCTTAGAGAATAGTCCTGAAGTAATAGCTTAGAGATCTTATGCATTCACTGGAGTAACAGCATTTTATTTTGAAGAGTGTCTTACTTGAAGAAGTTGCTATTTATGATCAAGGAGTTACGTAAAATCCTTTCATCCTGACATTTTGGAGTTAAAGGGGACTGTTCATAATCTGATACAAGATACAAGAAAAGTAGGAGAAGCAGATTTTAATATTTTACATGTTTAAAGATAAAATATTAGTATCAGTTGTCTTTGCTTTTAAAACTTTTCAGTAAGTTAACACAAATGAAACTGTCTTCTTAAAACCACTTTGATTCACTTATCAATTGAGCTTAGCCCGGTGTATGAGAGTCCAGGTCTGGTCTCTCCTTAGGCTGGAAGAAAAACATTAAAGAGATGATGTTTTCCACTGCTCATGCTGATCTATATAGCAAAGAAGTGTCCCTTACAGTCTTGCCCTCCCCGTCTTCTGAGTTCAAGAGCTGGCCAGGCTGCATCGTCATTCTGACCTTTTCATTCTGTGTGTCAAGTTTCACTGCTAGGCAGATCAAAGCATGGGAAATGGAGCCTGCCAGGGTTTCACCACGTGTGCAGACATGAGGTGCAATCTACATATGCATCCCGGTCCTGGAGCCCAGAAATACTTGCAGGCTTGACAATTTAAATGTAGCCTTGAGTTTCTGATCTACAGTCTTGTACGGGTCAGAGGCAAATGAACTGGACCAAGTGAATGAGTAGGTACAGCATCACCCTCAGTTAGCCATGGGAAAGTGCAGACAAGGGACATCAAATGCTTCAGACTAAAGGACCTCACCACGTTCAAAAGCATATGTTTTAGCAATTTGAATAGATGACTGATCGTGTGACTGGTTTCTCACGAAGTCTTCAAACTGCTTGTTAAACATTCCCATGATGTGGCTCTCCAAGCTGAGATAAGAAGGTGGAAGAAAGATTTGTTTGACAGCATGATGAAGTATGTCATGAGGACTCTGCTTGGGGAAGTAGGGATGAAGGGGCTTGAGTAGTGTAACGTATGAAGAATGAAGAGATGTTCTTCGGCTATTTGGGCAGGATAGAAGAACTTACTTCAGCAGGCTGAATGAAGATTGCTCTGAAGAGACTGTCGTAGAAATCTAAATTTAAGCTTGCTTGAGAACGCCTTATGTAATCTGTACAAACGCAGGAGCTCTTTTCTGATTTTTTGTAACTTCAAAATGAAGCTTATCTGTTCACTTTTTATATGGAAGATATGTTTACAAAGTAATTCTAAATTGATTATTGTAAGATTTCGTATGCTTTCTTAGTAATGTAAGTTGCGTTCTGTTTCACCTCCACTAATTTCCTTCCTTCCTCCGATGTAATTCTTTCATCGCTTCCAACAAAGACATGTTTGTGCTTCAGAGGAATGATCCCTTGTGGACGTTGTGTCTGAATTTTTTTTTTGTGCCTATTTCTAAAAACCACTCTCAGGTTGTTGCGATGTAGTTGTATCCTTGACCATATTCGATGCTGTTATAGCTGCTTGTTCTTAATTTGAACAAGATTATCCAGACTGTAACAGATTTTGTGAGTGTGTGCTCATGTGTCGGTTTTTTTAATGATCTGCAAAGCAGGTATTTTTAGACTCCTTTTACATGTGCATATTGCAGTAAGTGACAGGCTTTTAAATAATTTTTGATTTGCCAACTTGTTCTTAGCGTTGAGCAAATTCTGTACTTCGGACCAGTAATAAACTGCTGTTGCAGATGCTATGTTTCGAATCTTCAGATTTTGTGATCTATTACCTTGATTAAATATACCATATTGCAGTTTGTAGGTTCTGGTCTAGTGCTCTTTTTACCGAAATTCCTATGACGATAATTACATATTCTCAAAGATTAGTTATCCTGTAGTTCTGAATGAACTTGGTATTCATTTCCTGGTAACGGACCTGGAATTACTATTCTTTTCTCAGTTGCTGCTTTGTTCTTAAGTAGCTACATGGTCTGTTTATAGTCTGCATCAAATTATAAAAGACAGACTACAGTATTCTCTGAGCTCACCAGAGTATTACTATATTATGAAGTGGATACTTCCTTTACAGGAAGGATGAGCTTTTTATTATTACTGGCTATGGACGATGATAAACATAATGCATTTCCAGATGTCTTGTGGTAGCCCATTTTAAAAGCATAACAAACACTGTTTGCTAATAACATATGACTGTTGCTTTCATACTACTGAATGAGCTCTCAAGCACCATTCATGGAATTCAGTTTTGCCTTGATGCTTCACTTGACCTGGATTAGTTTAGTGTTACATGTTTTATGAAGCAGGAATATAGAAGTCTTAATTCCAGTAACCAACACGGTACACATAACATAGTTTGACTCTTAGATCCTTGTTTAAGCATCTTACATGAATATGAGCAAGCTCCTGCTGGCTTCAGTGACGGACATTGACTACCCTGAAAAATGTAAGCTGTGAATCGATATTTAGGCTCTTAAATTCAGGCTTCTTTCTTTACAGTCTTGACCTGGTCTAAAGTATCCAGAAAAAGACACAAGGCTTAACAACACTGTCCCTCTCTCAAGAGTTTCCTGCTAGTGTTTATTGTTCTAGTTTTAAGATGCAACATTCCCTGATGGAGAACGATAGGAAGATTAACGTGACATGCTAAATGTTGCAGAACATCAGCATCAAACTCAAAGTGTAAAGCTTTAGCCCATTCTGCTGGAATCATAAGCTTTTGACATTGACACATTTCCATCAGATTTGCAAAGGAGGTGTATTTGAAGCAGGACTGCTGTGACAGATACAGAAAACATAGTTCCTTCAGTTGGTTTCTTAGAAGTAATTTAGTGGATTATAAGAGACAGTAATCACTTATTGAGTGGAGTTCAGTTTAAAAAAAACCCAACAAGATCAGATGCTACAATTCTGTTACATTAGCTTTTTTAACACTGATAATTACCCCAAGGGAACATGGGATTTGTCCAGCCAGGAGAGAAGACAATCAGAAATGGAATCACAGTGACACAGAACTCTAGCTTTTTACCTAATTTATCCAAACAGTCAGGATGACTCCCGTGACCATTTTGGATAGAAGACTCTTCGGGACAGCTCTAGCATGTTGGGCCTGTGTCTTAATGAGTAAAGTGAAATTATGAAACTTTTGATACTGTGTGATTGTTCTTGCACCTCTGAAACAACACTTGTGGTTATCGACGGGTTTTGCCAGTGCACTTGGATCCGCGTTCTTCGTTGTAAACGCTCTTCGCAAGTTCTGAGGATCTTTCACTGTGCATCACTGGTAAAGGTTGCAAAAAAAACCCCAAAACTAAACAAATTGTGAAAGCAGTCTATATTTTTACACATTTGAACAGGATAACAAAGTGTGAGGATTATATTTCCAGTATTGCGAGCCATGTCCTGTACTAAAGGCCAGGTCTTAGCCAAGTTACATAGGATAAGCAGCTGGTGAAAGGGATGGTTGTATTTCAAATCCATTAAGCAAGAAGACAAGGTTAGCTACTGCAACAAGGCTGACAATTATGAGCAAATAAATGAAATGCAGGCTGGGGCAGATAAATTCCATCACTTGTCTGTACAGGTACGAGATGGTCATTAAATTGCTTTATTGTTTCTCTAGGAGCTCTGGTCCTTCTTTTCAAGTGTGACAAACTATTTAATTTCACTTGCTGTCTCTCCCTCTATAAGACAACAAAGGGCTTTAAATTTTCCTAGACGTTGCACGTGCAATCTGTACTGCTAATTTTACTGAGCATTTTCAGTAAACTTGGATGTGCTTCTGGATGGCTCTTTGAGAGTAAATTTTTAACTGGTGCCTGATTTGTCAGCACAGCGAGGAAACTCTTAATAATTCTTTATACAGTGCGCTTCAGCCTCAGAATTTGAGTGGGCTGATTTAAAATAAATGTTCAGCTACCCTGCTAATGCAGTCCATATGGAAAGAGAACTGACTTCAGATGCCATTATGCTGCTTCTGTGCTGCACTGTGTAGAAATAAGGCCAAGAAAGTAAATAACTTGTACTTGCTACATTTAAAACAACTTTTCATGCTTGCCTCATGTTCATGCTTTTGTAACCCATGTCTGCTCTGCAGCAATAGAGCAGAAGCATACTCTTATCCTCTTCGGCTCATTAGATCTCAATTATTGTTTTCTGCCTTATTTTTAATCTTCTGTGGGAGAATTTACTTATCAACAAAAATATCCCCAAACCTCAGAACTCAGCAAAACAATATTCTTGGAAGACATCATTAGCTGTATGTCTGTCTTGTCAGATACTTGTACTAAATCATGGGAAGATTTTGAACTAGGTGACTTCAGCCCTGGTTGTGAAAAGGAGGAGGGGGAGGGCTGTGCATTTTGAAATTAAAAAGGAGAAAGAAAAAAAAACAACAACCAAAACCCAAACCAAACAACAGAAAAAAATATGCTGTTGCTGCCGGAACATTTCTTGCAAAGAGTGTGACCTACCAAGCCATGTCTTAAAAGTGATTGTTTGGAGGGGAAGGTAAGATGATGCTATGGACTGGAAGAGTATTCACATCTTTGTTACCGGAGTTCTCCTGATCAGCAACGTATAATTTCTCTCTAATAATGAGCACTCATATTAAAGGTTTCTGATAGAGATGTTATTACACATAAGAAGTGGTGTGGTGAAAGAGCAGCACGTCTGTTCTTTAGAGGGTTCAGGCATATTTGGGATAGAAGTGCTAAACAAGTGGGGTTGGGGAAGAGGGAAGCTGCGATACCTGAATAGGTTATTTGATGTGGCTGCTCTACTGTGCTTAATTAGCTGAAAGCAGAGTTTTCACTGATGACACCGCCAGGTATTTAATTCTAGTATTAATTTACATAGCTACTTCACATTCTAGCTTTACCCAGGGCAGGAGTTAGAGAATTTTACGTAACTTGTATTCTTAACTTTCATTAACGTGTGGAAATAAAACATTATTTATAGTCTCAGCAAGTTTATAAAGGAACGCAGGATGGATTATGAGAGGTTTCTACTTGTTCTGCTGGCAACTGTTGATGCCTTTAAGTTTCAGTTTAGGAGTTTAAAAAACACCACGTGCTTTCTCAGATAGGGAGCTTATTTTCAGGTAAATAACTGCTAGCGAGCAGATAGGTCCAGTAAAAAGGCTACAGAGAACATGCAACAATAGTGTTAACTAGTCAAACAAAAGGAGGCACACGAGATAAGCTGGCACACGCTTATTGGTATGCAGTCCTCATCTGGAGCTCAGTAACCCTCGTTCATTTTGGCTTGTGTGTTGATGTCAACAAGCTTTGGGCTGAATTTTCTCAAATGGTATGTTTTGAGAGTTTGTTTTTTCTTTTATGAAGGACGTGCAAAAAACAAGAGTCCAGGAAGAAAAAATGGAAAATAGTTGCAATTGCATGTGGTTGTGTTGGATGAAAAAATTGTATTTTTTAAAAAATAAACCCAGAAATTACTTGTTGCATTTCCTTTTAGTTTACATTGCAAGGTTTATTCTACTAAATTTTGTTGCATCCCTTTTCTCTACAACTGTAAACTGAGCGCTCTGTGATTTCCAGCTCCTCCTCCAGCCCTGTTCTGACCTTACCTCTCCCTTCATAGATAGCTTGCTGTATCTGCTGCCTCTTCTGCATGTTGAAAGATCTTGCTGATGGCCAGTTCAAATCTCAAGCATTTTAGCCAGATGCCATTTCACTGATGTTTTTAATAGAGGATAAATGTTTTAATGCTAACTAAAGGAGGTGAGGTGTCTTTAATTAAAAGCCTGGGAAGCATAACCTATTAGGAAGGTGTTTGGTCGGCAGCAAGTTGACGAAGCAAGACGCTGAGCTGGAGATCAAAAGAACTCTGACCTGCAAAACGTTAACGGCTTCTTCACAAAAGGAAGCCTTTAGGACAAGTGTTTAGTTACTACCATTGCAGTCTTACTTGTAGCACAACACAAACTTGCATTTAAAGACGATGTTCTCTTCACAGTATGTAAACTAGCACAGGAGGCTCTGCAGGCTGCTCTCTTCCCTCCTTCCCCCTTCCCTCCGAGTTTGGTGTAACTGATTTCATCAGAGAATTTCAGAATGTTTTGGAAATTATGAAAATTACTTTTTCCACACCCTCCCCCACACCCCCCCCCGCCTCCTGCCAGCCTCTGATTTGACTTT
>WUAM01000089.1:4228661-4248628 GCA_024336885.1 Actenoides hombroni
CCACCGCGACACATGCCTCCCCACATGATGCACAGAGGGCCCCCGCCAGGGCCGGGGGGCTTTGGGATGCCTCCCCCCCACGGAATGAAAACCCCCTTCCCCCCACCGGGTCACTTTGTGAGACCTGGGGGGATGCCGGGAAGCGGGGGGCCAGGTGGACCCGAGGAGAACAGAGATGGGAGGCAGTTTAGGAATGACAGGCAGACGTTCACGCCTAACAGAGACCAGGAAAGGTTTGGAAGGAGATCTTTTGGAAACCGGGTAGAAAACGATCGCGAGCGCTATGGTAACCGCAACGACGACAGAGATCATGAGCGACTTGGTAATCGTGACAGGCGAGACTGGGGACGAAGAAGCCCTGAGCGTGAGAGACACAGAGACTTGGAGGACAGAAACAGGCGGTCCAGTGGCCATCGAGACAGAGAGAGAGATTCGAGAGACAGGGAGTCGCGTAGAGACAAGGAAGAAAACCGAGGGAAGGAAAAAACTGAGCTGACAGACAGGGCAGATGGCGACAAAAACCATGAATCTCATAGCGGCAAAGTGGAAGACGCAGACATTGTTTCAGAACTTGCTGCGGGAGAGTCTGAACCTGCAGGCGTAAAACCTGTTGAAGAGTTAACATCCGAGGCTACCTCATCCGCAGAACAAGCGGACAAGGATACGGGCTCAGTGGCGGAGGCTCCTCGCTAGCGACTGGAAGTCGTCGAAAGATGACAGTGACATTTGTTGGAGTGTGGAGCTTTAGAGTTGTACAGTCTGCTGTATTATATTTGCTTCTGCTTATATCACAGCCCCTCGGTAGTTGGTGGGGAATTGTAAGCAATTTGATTGCTTCCCTTCTATTTAAAATAGCCACAACGTAACATGACATACTGAAGATATGATTAAAATATTACCCATTTTTGCTGTAACTTTTTTAAAGTTTTGACTTTAAAAAGTTTACAAATCAGAAGTAGAAGTGCTTTCTATTTTTTTTTTAATTTAAGAAAAGGTAAAGGTGAAAGCTCCTCAAAACAATAGGGATGTGTTTTTAATAAACTCTATTTTCGTAACAAACTTTAACGTGTGCTATTCTTCCTACACTGCACTGAAGTGGAAAAGGAGTGTTCAGCATCTTAAAAGTTTGAACTGTTAATGCTGTACCGGAGTCTAAATTAGACTGCTTTGTTTATATTTGTTAAAAGGAATACATCTGTTTGTGTAGCTATTCACAGAAGCAAATTTTTATTTGTAATAGTCATCTTGATTTTTAGATTGCTGCATTTTAATGATCTACTTGACCATACTAGTTAAAAGTTAGTGGTTTTAAAATGTTAATTGAAGAGTTAACTGTTTAGTGTTTGCAATGCAATCAGTTTTGGGTTTTTATTCTTCTTTTCATTTTTTTTTCTCCCCCTCCAACTGGTTCTGTGGTAAATGTTGCCCTAATTAGCCTTTTTTTTAAAAAAAGTGGACACCTTCAGACATACTTGGTCTGCTCTGCTTGTGATGTTATAAAATGACTGTGTGCGGTGGGCTAGGAAGCACACCAGTTCAGCATCTTCTGTACCTGTTATTCATTGATGCTTTCTGGGAAGTGGGGTGAAAGAGAAATCAAAGACACCAAAACACGTTATAAAATGCTAACCTATATATTATTTTTTTTTAAACGGGGCTGGGAAAAAGAAGGGGGGTGGGAGGGCGTGCGAGGATTTTAAAACGCTGCCTCTTCCTTCACATGAGTCTGGGCTGCTGCCGTTGTCTGTGTTAACGATGTCTACCTCCTGTAATCCCGCAAGAGGTAGGTTGGAAGTTTTTTTACCCACCTAGCATTGTACCTATCGGACTGATGGACAAAGAGTGCATACGCTCATGTATGTGTCAGTTCTACCATCTCCTCCCTGTCGCTGAAGTAATTTTCGTCAGGTTTTAAGAGGGCGAGTCCTAATTCTTGGTGGTCAGCCCTCCAGGCGGTGTTTTGAGAGGTGGCTGCGCTCAACTGAGCAGAGCCAGAGCGCGGGCAGTTCTGCCCTGAACCGCTCTCCCGGCAAACAGCCATGCACCAGGCCACCAGCCTCAGGTGGCACCAGGCCTTCCCTTTCAGCTTGTTTTAACTCTAAAAGCATAGTGGAAAAATTGTATGAATCCTGTGCATATTTAATTTTTTTTTTTTTCCTTGATATGTGTGTTCTACTTTTAAAGTTGGGTTTTTCCCGAAGTGAAGGGCAGCTGCTTTCTTACACCAGTACTTTTTCACAGCTGCTCTGTGGCAGAGGAGTTTTTTCTGGGGGAAGGGGGTGGGGGGGGTGGGAAAGCAAATGTGGAGTTATGGACTGGGGGAGAGGACATATATTTTTATGTTCTTGCAATAGCAGAATAAAGAGAGAAAAAAACTGTTTACATACTTGTAGTGAACTCAGCTTCCATGTGTTAAAACTCGTGTCCTTAAATGTTTTGTTTCGCTGGGCCAGGGGAACTAACTTTTTTTCATAAAAAGCCAGACCTTCATGTCTCTTGTTTAAGATTCATCTCAGGAAAAACTGCCATCATTCTCTGTAAGGAGGTAGGACTTTTCCAAAGGAATTCACTTTATTAAAAGATTTGAAGACCAGAATGAAAGAGACGGAAGGCTTACCTGTTCACACAAATGCCCCCATTCTCTCCATTTCCCTTGTTAGGAATTTGAAAAGAAAGCCCAGGAAAACCTTGGATGGCCTTTACGGAACAATTTCTTGCTGCCTTCTGAAGCAGTGATTGTATAATAAAACCTACCATTGATGCAGCATCTTTACAGCATCACCAGTGTAACTGTATCCTGCCCTTCTAAAACTACCAAATTCCTGGCTTTAACAAAGCCAGAAGTCTGTATGTAAAGATAAATAAGCTCAGTGCAAGCATCCATTACTGACAAATACAGTGTTAGCAATTAACAACTTGGTTATTGAGCCTGCAGAGCCAGTTACAATGATCTGTGCATGAACAGAGCATTGCTTCTAGATCCTTCGATGCAGTGTTGACTTCTAGGCCAGTGTGCCGTCAGACATTGAACTCGACAACAGAAAGCAGGTTTGAGAGCTCTTCACAGACCAGGCTTTCAGAGCAGCTAAGTTCAGCACTGAGAACTGCAGAGGTGGTAAGCCCTAGATAGAGCTGCCAGAACACTCCTTCCACTACAGCTCAACCAACCTCTGCCAAGTACCTCCTGTTCTCCCCACTTAGGGAAAAGGGATAGGACACAACCATCCTCTGAACTTCTGAAATACAAAGAGGTGATGGTGAGATTTGTGTGTGTGTGTGTTTGGCGCCCCCCACCCCACAAGGAGAGAGCTGGAAGGAAGGTACAGTCACTATCTTAATTCTGCTGCAGCTGCTCAATCAGAGCATAGACTAACTCCTGGGAAGAGGTAAAGGTGGGTAGAGACTGTACACACAAGTGCCTGCCCCCCACACTGAATGTAAGTTTAGTGTTTTTTCACAGTATTCTTGTTATACTATCAAAAGCCATTCCATTTGTAACATGCTACATGGGAATCTAGATGCCTAGAACTAGAACCGACTACTTCCATGAATCTCTCTTATGTACAAGTTAAAGGAATGCTGATACAAGTCTTCATTAAAATTAATAATCTCCCCTCTTGAAAGACTTGGAAATCCGTGTTTAAGAGGTACATACAAGAAAACAATGAAAGCTGGCACTAGTACAGTGATTACAAAGCTTTATGAAGTTAAATATTGAACTTCTGGTTACATCAATTGTTTAAGACTTACTCTGCACTAGACATTCCTGCATAGCTTGAAGAAAGGAGTGGTCTTCAACACATCCACGCTTTCACTGCACAGCCATCCAATGCATGCAGTGTCCCTCATGTTGGAGCCAGACCATTTTGAGCTTACAGCTTCCCAATCACACATACACTGCAGTCACAAGTGTCACATAGCCTGACATCAAGAAGGTTATTTCTGCAAAGCAGCAACCATCCTTATGTACACAAAACAACCAGCTGTAAGAGTGCAGAGGGTGTCAGGTTGTTACCACAGAACCTGGGATTCTGTACAGAACATATGAAAACACAAACAGCAAGAAACATCCTGACTGAGGTCAGGTCTTAGTTATTTCAGGGTACCGGGCTGGAAGGAACCTGTTGGATGCTGTTGGTGTCCAGCACAAACTACTGACATGAGGAAATCCAGGCCCATTTTCCCCATAATACGCAAGTCAGCAGACAGGGGGGTTGTTTTTTTCTTTTTATAGACAGCAAGACCCAAGATGTATTTGCCCAGCAAGTTTATTACACCAGTTTGAAATCTACAAGTGCTGCAACTTTGCCAGGAGGAAGCCCTGAAACATACAATGCCTACTGCTCTTTGGTGAGTAGTCATGCCAAAGCTTATAAGGCTAATCCTCCAAATCACACAGTGCCAGAAGTGTTGCTGTTCAGGAGGTGACTGCTACTACACATCTTCCATTACACAGAACTGGGGTTCCAGTCAGTGAAGCTATACTTAATGGTTAGAGCAGATGCTTTAGCAGAAGAATTACAGAGACATTCCACCAGGGTCACTTTAATTGCAACATACATTGTACAAAATTAAGTCAGTCTTCACACAAGTTTAAGTGATACTCAGAACGCAGAGTAGTAATGAGATTAAGTGAGAAATCTTTTGCTTGCACAAGGAAGGCCAAGTACAGCATTTGCAATGAAATACAGCCCATTCACCACTGTCACCTTTAGCATGTCAGGTACAAGACTTAGCTCTTCGCTATTCCAATTACACCACAAGCTAAACGAGGACCAGCATTTCCAGTTAATTTGCTCTCATTATCTCCCCCTCTACCCAGGTCGTCACATTTTTCATGGACCTAAAAGAGAATCGAAGATTGAATTTGTTATTGCATAACTAAACATTTTTCACTCCTCACATTAGTAGCAGCAGTAACAAGTGTCATTGCCAGCTACCAGCAGAGTGTCTCACAACAGCCAGCACCTACTGTAATTAAGTAATGCTGAATGCCAAATTGATCCCAGGCTAACAACTTAAGACTAGAATTGTCTAAAAAAGTAACTTGCCTCCAGCTGGATTTCTCTGAACTGGAAGTCAAAACCCCACATTTCAAGAAGTTATTACTTCTAGTCCAAGAGCAAGCTTGGACTTGACATTCAAGGTCACCCTTACCACACAAAGCTGACGGCTGCACTGCAGGTGCAGTGCCTTGGCCATGCCATCTGAAGAGCAACAATATATATCTCCCTGCTGCCTGGCCATCAGCCCAAGCCTCCTTTGTGCAGGAGCAGGGTGGTCTCAGCACACACTAGTCTCAAGGGAAGCAAGACTGAGAATGCTCATGGGTGGCCAAGTCCACTCAGCCTCTGCCTGCCTCCTTCCTAGGGAGGCCGTGACACAAGTTACCACAGCCAGCAACTCCAAGACCAGTACTAGTGAACAGTGTCCTGAAGTGCCCACTGCCACAACTATCAGTGACAGCTTTTGTGACAGGCTGCCAGTCCCTTCCTCAAATCAGGCTGCTTTAGTCACTTGCAGCTGGAAGAAGCAAAGTTAAATGGAGAGGATCATCTTCAAAACCAGGCAGAAAATGTAAGATTAGTATGCCAATGAAGTGCCATACTAATAATACACAGAGGACTTGCAGGCAGGGCTTCAAAGAACTCCCCGCATTCAAAACCTTGCACTATCTGTAACAGACATCAGGAACTGGCCTCCAGCACCAAAAAAGTCTCCACTCACTGCCAAGACTGCTCTAGAGTTCCTTAAAGCATCCAAGCATGCCCCAAGACACTTACCACCATGGTACGTCCAATGATGCAATGTGGTCCGCTAAGAGAAATGACGGAATCTTCTATTTCCACTTCTGCCACTCCTCCTTTAGCAGTCACATTGCCAAGGTCTCCAACATGCCTACACAAAGATGCAGAGGAATTTAGAGAAAATTTGGTGGAATTGAAAGCTCTTTTAAGTGACAGCCTAGACAATACAATACCCATAGTTACTACACTCAAGTACTCCATCTTAAGCAGCACATATGTCCTTGTTTACCACCATCAGTCAGTCTTGAACACTTCCACTGCTTTTAGCTCCTTTAGTTCAAGGGATGATTAAAATTCTGTCCTAGGCAGAACTTGAAACTGGAAGGTTAATTAGCTTTGGGGGAAGGAAAGCCACCAATCCCTAAAACACCAAGCCAACAGTACACAACTCTCATGGCCAAGAATTCCTCCATGCTGATTACATCTCCCTCTGCTCAAAGAAAGTCTCTCAAACCTTTCCTGAACATATAATGTTTGGTGTAAACACTGCTGCTATTCCTAAGAGCTTTTACTGTCTATCACAAATGAGCTATTCCACAGGAAGCTGCAGGCTTTAGGTTTAAAGGGGATTAGTAAAAGCAGTTTGTCAAGTGACAGGTCAAAGGGGATACATTAAGTGCCAGCCAAGTTCCCATCAGTACCAGGGATGAGTAGTCAAGTCTAGCATTTTCCCCATACACTTGGCTTTATACCCTACCACAGTTTTATCAGAGCTAGATCTCCACTAGGACTTCCCTTAGGAATTAGGCCTCAAGCAGTTCAGTTTTCATCCCAACATACTGTTTCCTATACACTTGTCTCAAGCCATTCACTCCAAGGACAAGCTGATGAAGTTCTGCAGCACTCCTCTATCCAGAATCAGAACCCTGAACACCAATTAATTTCTAAAACTCAGAGACCTAGCTTAGCTCACTGAATGCTATCAGCTTAGCACCAACTGCATATTTTTAACCAAGTCCTATAAAATCAGGTCAAGGCCAGTTTTCCCTTTAGTAATTTCCTTGATTTAAGCTTCTAGAAAACTTCAGTCCATTGTTTCAACTCTACACTGATAAAAACATGATTTAGTTCTCATACCCTCCTAAGGAACTCCCCAGCCTACAGCTGCCCAAGCAGGCAGTTGACACCAGCAGCAGGATTTGACAAAGCAGAACCAGCAGAAGCCACGATGTTCATGCAATTTTGACCTTTAGCACTGGAGCAGTTGGCTGCCCATGAAGCCTGCAAGCACACCATTTCATGCTGCTCTGTCACCCAGACAACTGGCTAGCAGCCAGCTTGCTTGGTCTGGCATGCAACTGATCACTCAGGTACAGGTTTATCAGTCACAGAAGGTGCAGTTATGGGCATAAATGTGAGCATTTGAAGGCAGATCACAATGCCAAGCTGGTCCCAATGCCAGTCAAGACCCCAGCTGTGCAAGATCAACTTGTTCCTAGCTCCGTTCACTACCACACCAATCCTCAGCTCTTGTGCAGCCCCCTCCCAGCCTCCAAACCCAGTCAGCACACAGTTTAAATAACCAGGTGCTCAGACTTCAGGTCTCAAACCAAACATGCAAGGGTTTCCTGAAGGGGACTATGAAAACTTCCAGGGGAAGAACTAGGTCTCAGCTCCCACTGAGCTCCAGAGACACTCAGTATAAGCATCAGACCCTGTAGTGACACAGCTCCCAGGGTGGTATAGGCAGTACAGTACCTCAACCAACAGGCTAAGAGCAGCCCAACACATATTATAAAAAGCCACCATTCCCAGGCACACAGACCTTTGTATGCATCTTGCCAGATGCCCTGAAGCCTCTGCACCTTTCACTCCTGATCCTGATCTGGCACATGACAAGCCTACATACAACTCAACAACTGATAGTTTAGGGCCCCTGTTACCAAAAGCTGGCCCCAAAACAGAAGCTAATCTCCACTGACCAAGTAAGGCTTTAACACATGATCCCCCACATTAACATCCTGAGGAACCTTCAGTCAGCAAAAGCCTTTATTTCTTCATGTCCCCAAACCATGATAAAACCAAAATTATGTCCTCAAGACTACATTTTACCCATACTCTTGAAGTCAAGGTGTACAGTACATCACTGTACACTTATCAGAACCTTTAAGTGACCCTACACATCCTTCAGGATTACCAGTTTTCTTCTAGTGCTGTCCTACCATTGTTCATGCAGAGACCTCTCAACCACAAAGTAGCACTTAGATGGCTGCTGCATGGATTAGCAACCCAGTAAAACAACGGGCACATTAAACTCACCTTTCTGCATCACTTGGTCCACCATGCTGCTTGCCTTCAGGATTGAAGTGAGAACCTGCACTAGTACACCCTGAAACAGAACAGTCATCAAAAGCAGTTTTCATTTTCAGCAGCCAGTTTAAAATCTATTGCTTATACAGTACACCAAGGTAATCCTCCTATAGCCAAAGGAATTGAAGTTGCTAATGATGGAACAGCTACTCTCCTATTAGATGGTCTACTAATTCTCTGGAGGTAAGTTAACATACTACAGACTTACAAGTTCAATAAGGTAAGATCACCCATTCTAGAACACTCTGCTCAGCTGAAAGCTTTCTTAGTTCTTAACACAAGTATTTAGGTTAGTGCTTGATATGTCAGATCTTGGAACACCAGCCTGAACATGTTTAAAGTATTAAATGGGAAGCAGTTCCTTAGGAAAGGGCCTAATTTCTTCATACAGAAGAAATTTGCAGTCATGAGACCCAAGCACTTACACTTCTGCAACACCAAGAGAAGCTCTTTAAAGCTGAGCAATCGCATTACAGCTGTAACTCAAAAGCTGGGAGAGACATCTTACCATTTGTATTGTCACCAAACTCATGGACATGGAAGCCATGATTTCCATCAGTCAAGCCACTGATTCTTCCAGTAACTTTTACTGGTCCATTACCCTTTAATAGAAAGAATTTGTTATCACCAAAAAGACGTTTAGGCATTAAAGGCATTAAACGGCCTTGTGTCAAATGAAGCTTCCTAGGGAACAGAAGGCAGAAGGACTCCACTACAGGTTCAGCCACCGAGACACAAACTACACCAACTGATCCCATACACCAATGCATTATTGCACAGAACGTCTGCACTTATTTAGCCACCTAAAATACACTCGTCCTATTACATATCAACACGCAGAAGGGACGCCTTATCTCAGCTTTCTTGCTTTTGAGACGAACACGTACTTCCTTCTGGAAGCACAAGCGACCCTGAAGTCACCCCTCCTCTAGAGCTGTCACACGGCCTGTGTGCAGCATCCCCCTTCTCTAACGGGGCGTCAGCAAGGCTCCGGCCGTTCAGCAGCCACAGCCCCGCTAAGCCCCGCTCCCACAGCGGCCATCAAGCCCCGCAGGAAGACCTCAGCCGGCTTCAGCAGGGAGCTCAGCGGAACACCCCCGGGCCGGGCCAAAGGCTTACGCTGGCTGCCGGCCCTGGCCGCGCTCTCTCAGCCCATCTCCGCGCTGCTGCTCGGGGAGGGGAGGGCGCACCGACGCCTCCAGCGCCGGGCGGGCCCAGCCTTGCGGCGGTCGACCGCTACCTGACCCGGCGGCACCCAGGGGCGCGGCAGCGCAAGTTACGCAGCTGCCGGCGGGCGCGCGGCGAGCCCGCCCAGAGAGGCTCCCACCGCCCTCCGCAGCCGCCGGGGAGCAGGGGAAGGAAGAATCACGCCGCCCGCCCCCTGTAATGACTCAGCACGGCGCCCACGCGAGTCCCCGGAGGAGGTGCAGAGCGACAGGGTCGCGTCCGCCGCCGGGCCTTGCCTGCTGCTGGAAGTGGATGACTCCCTGCACGGGGCCTTCCCCCTTCATCACGCACACGGCCTTCAGCGTCGCCATGTTCCCGCGGCGGCCGGAGAGCTGCGCACACAACCGCCTCCGACCACTAGCGCCCGAGGACGAGGGGTCCGCCCCTCCCGCGGCCCTTATATAGGGCGGGCCCGTCGGCGCCGCGGCCAATCGCGGTGCGCTCGCGGGTCTCTTCGCGCAGTTCTTACGCGGGGTTCGGCCAATGGAAGGGGAGGGGTCGCGGGGCCGTGCCAATCAGCGGCACCCGCCTCACGAGCCGCTGGGCGGGCAAGCCGCCTCCTCGCGGCCCCCTGGCGGTGGCGCGTGTTGTGTAACGGCGGCGGTGGGGTCGGGGCGGGTACGGGTGGTGCCGCCGCCGCAGGCGAAACGGTCGGGGCGGGACCCGCTGCCCGGAGGGCAGGGCCGAAGCGGGGCCCCCCTCGGCCTGAGCGCGAGCGGGGCGGCGTGGGAGGATGGGACAGGCCCCGCGCTGTGGGCTGCTCCGCGTCTTCAGAGCGTGAGGGACTTCGCTCCCGCGTGTCCTGCCCGGGTGGCTCCTGGGCCCTGAGGAGACTCCTGCGCGCCGAGCAGTCTCGCTGCAAAATTTAATCTTTCCAAGCATCGAGCTTCAGTGACTGACTCTCCTGCTGCTGCCATTTCACACAGGCGTAAACCTTTTCCTTGAGGCGTGCCCTAAAGTAGTGACATGGGGAGAAGCAGCAGCAGTGGTGTTCCCTAAAACCCATTTTTGGGTTGGTGTCTTTGCATCCCTTTCCTTTCCCTGGAGGCTGTTTTGCAGTATTACTGTGACTGAAGTGGAGTCACTGAGTGTATTACAGAATAACTTTGAAACGGGAGTGTTTCTAGTCATCTTCAGAGTACTTGATTGGACAATACTCAAATCAGACTTAGTTTGGGATTATTTTAAATGTTCCAGCATGGCAAGAAAACTAAAGATTTACTGTTGTTATGGAACACTGGAACAGACTCCTCAGAGAGGTTGTGGACTCTTTCTCTGGAGACTTTCAAGACCTGTCTGGATGCATTTCTGAGTGATCTTCTCTAGTTCTGTCCTTCTCTGGCAGGGGGTTTGGACTCGATGATCTTTGGAGGTCTCTTCCAACCCCTAACATTCTGTGATTCTGTGTGTTGCATCATGAACTCTCATGTAAAATGGGAATGCAGTTTTGAAGTTGCCTCTTGAGTGGCTTTGCATTTCAAAACAGTTGCCTGGCCCAGGAGATGTTGTGCACAGAAACCATCAAAGTTACGGCCTGAAGCTGGTGTTGCTTGCATGCTGACCTTTCTTAGAGACACCTTTGCATATAGGCAGTCCACACCAACAGGCTGGGTATGTAGCATGCCGCTCAAAGCTCTGCTTAAAATGAAAAGTCTTGGTGTAGCCACAGATCTTCTGGATCGCTTACTTGTCTGAGAGATGTTCAGGGGAAAAATGACAAAACAGATTCTCGCTATGGTGATAGCAATAGCAAACCGTAGACTCCAAGAGAAGGTTAACACCAGACTTAGGGAGCATACAGCTCTGCACTTCTGTTCCAAGATCTGCAACCTGCAAGCATTTTGAGAGTGAAAAATTTCTTTTCATTAATTCCTTTGGCAAATCCATGTTGCTTGTTTTTCTGCTGCATTGTTGAGGGAGAAGTTAGAAGCTTGAAATGATTTTACAGTACCTGGGACTTCAGGTAATCTGTGTTTATGACTGAGGTATAAATGACTTAAAGCTCGGGTGGTTTGAAGTCACATGGTTGAGAATGCCATATGGTCAGGGAAGGATATACAAGGTTTGTTTCCCACATCAGACTCTGCTGTGACTCCTGAGCCATGGCTCAAGTGATGCGACTGAAACAAACGGATTCGTTTGCTTGAATGGTGTACTTCTCTGCTTGAGAAAGAAGTAGGGGAAAAAACCCCACATAAATACATGGACACTGTTTGGCAAACATACAGATTTGTAGATTAATCGTGGAAAGAAGCCGAGAGAGAGAAGGAGATCTGGGCAGCTTCCTATCTAGGAAGCATCTTGGCACTGAGAGTTAAACTCCCTGGAGTTTCATTCCTGATGTGCCTGGAGAGAAGAGACTCTGCAAATTGCTTGTGAGCGAACAGGTCTGTGCTCATGCGTAGCTCAACACAACACACCCTGGATGCTTGCTAGATCAAGAGGAAAGATTCCAGTGCCCTTGAGGCGATTCTTGTTTGATTTAAAATGGTTTGTAACCTTACAGGGATAGTAGCGACTCATTTTACTTTCAGTCATCTTCGGTTTCCCAATATCACCATCTTTACTTGAAAGTGCCCTTCCTTAAAGAGGGGCACCATCAGTGCTGCGCTGCAGTGGTCTCTCTTATTTTTAGGCCTATCTTCAAATCTACCTCTGTTGTTATCAGGCACATTTATTCCTTCCCTCCTGGAAGTAAGTTTTCAAGATCTGCCCTTCTTTGTGCCTCTACATGAATGTAGGACAAACAGACGGATGAGAGTCAGGCTTCTTAATATATGAAGTGAAATAATCTGAAGTAATGATTTCAGAGATCTATTGTGTTGGGCATCAATGTCAGGTTACCTGGGAAGGTAGCCTGAGGTGCCCGATGCCTAAGTTAGGCAGAATGTGGCTAACAAAGCTGGCCTGCTAAGAGACACTGTGGTGAAGAGATCAACAGTAGGAGACTAAAGGAGAGATGTGAATTTCAAGGACTAACATACAAGACTTTGCATGGTGAAAGAGATGGGTAATCTTAGAAAGGTCATGGCCTCACCGTTTTTAGAGTTTTCTATTATTCTTTTCTTTCACAAGTACAATAGAAATACAGAAGTATTAGTTTACAGGTGTACTCTTTCACAAAAGTCTTATAAAAGAAGACAGGGAAAGGGTTTTGTTCTCTCCCACATACTTCCTTTTAACTCTCTTATTCTTTTAAATCTCACCAGCAGGTGAAAAAATCCACCCCGAAGAAGCTGAAGAGCGTGTTTGATAGCAATACCTTATTTCGTTATCTGGAGTGTCAGAGTCAAAGCAGAGAGGAAACAAGGGACAGTTTGACGTAGGATTACAAACTTCGATGGTGGGAACTGCAGTAGGACAGAGGAGCTGGCGGGCATGGGAATGACTGACATCTCTTGCAACTCTGGCACCTCATGTTTGACATCCCCTTTTGCCTCATAACCGTGGTTCTGCCACCCCGAGCCTAGCTCAGTGGACTGGTGATAAAGTGGGCTGATCTGGAGCCCAGAGGGCTGAAATGAGTATGTGAGGGACAAACTTAAGGCTGGGTAGACACACAGCTTTCTCTCCTCACCCTGTTCTGTAGTTATCTGCAGAGCATACCCGTTGTTTCAGGGGAGTGAAGCAGCTGTTAGTGTTGATCAGAAGGGTTGCTCTCACTGGTGGACACACAGGGATCTCTGAAGACTCAAGTTGGTGTCGGTTATTTCCTAATTTGCCAATTTAAAGTGCAAATTAACTAATTAGCATGCGATGTAGGTTAACAGAAGTCTAAACTGGGTAGACAGAAGCTAATAAACTTCAAAGCAAAATGTGCAAAAGTAACAAACCCCCCTGAACCCTTATATACTGTAAAAATATGGCATATATCAAGCATAAAGCCCACATAGCACATTAACATGCTTTCTGATCGAGATTTTGTATGCATTAAAAAATGAGAGGGAATTTGGGGAGTTTTGGTTTCCATGGCATCCATACCTCTGGGGCTTTGTGCAAATATATAGCATTTTCTACTTGTGATGACTCTCCTGGAAGAACAGGGAGTGAAACTAAGATTGCAATGGTAAACATCACTCCGGGTTGCCTGAGCTTGTGTTCCTAAGTGTTCACTCAAGATCACTGTGCACAAATCTGCATTGATGTGATTTTTTATGTTTAGTGTAAGAACATTAAGAAAAACAAACAGAAAGAACATGAATTTTGATTAGTAATCCTTCCTATATGCTTGTTACGTTCTTGGATGTGTGTTTCTTGAGGGAAGAATGCTGGTGAGATAGCTACAGGTGTGCTCATCCCAGCGTGCAGGAAAGCCTGTTATTGTCTCTTCTCTGCAACCTTGTGCTCTAGTGACTGAGAATCCCGGCAGGGCTGGATCAGAGCAGTGCTTCCTTCTGCTCCTGAAGCAGAGCTTTGGCTGTTCTTAACCCATTTTTCCAGCTCAGTGGCTGAGTAAAACCCCTGTTACATGAAGGTGGTGAGCAGCGGCTTCCCAGTGTGGTAATGAAGAGGTTGCACAGTCTTGTCACCTAGAGCTTCTCTATGGAAAGGTGGAAGCTGCATTTCCAGTGCTAGTGTGACTTTGTGCTGTGACTCCTTAGAAGACTTGCTGCTTTTTGAGTGTCACCTAATGCCCAGAGAACACAGCATACTCCTGTTTGTGCAGGCTTGCTCTGTCAGGAGAGTGCTGCACCACATGTACATTATTACTATTCTGTATTTTGAATGGTCTGGAAGAGGCTCATGAATTGGTTTGGTTCTTTCCTTTGGGATTCCACAGTCTAGATGCCGGAATCTCCTAGTGTCTAATGCTTTGTCACTGGACTTGGCTGTCTACACATCAGTGTGTAGCACCACCTGAGATACTCCAGGCTATCTCCTCCGTCCTCTAGCTGCTACAGAAGGGGTCCTGGAGTTGCTGTTCCCTACCTGCCAGCCTCCTGGGCATCTGGCATCTCAAAGAGCACTAGTCACCTATGCTAAGAAACCAAAACAAACCCCAGGCCTTTGTGTTGTCCTGAGCAAGATATAATGTGCCATTCAAGTCTTCCCCTTTGCTTACGCGTGAGTAATGACGCTTCCCTGCCTCTACGGGGTGCCAGGAGAGGTAATTAAGTGAGTTTATATATGTACAGCATTTTGAAGAGGAAATGTGCTGTGGAAGTTATGAAGTGTTATTTCACTAGAAAGTTTGTGATGGTGGCTCCCTAGTGGCAAGCCTGCTGTTCCAATTAAGGGGTAGCAGTGCTGATAACCAAAGCGTTTGTGTAATTAAAACAGTGTCGGCTGGAAAGCCGTCGCATGGAACGTGCAAGATTAAAAGTAACATTCACTTTTAACAGCCCAACTGAGCTAATCTGTCTGCTGCAATTCCCGCACCCTCCACTGCTGCTTGACAAGCTGAGTAAACTGGAAACACGAGGCTCAAAGGAGAGGTTGTGTAAATGTTGAGGAAAGACCTTTGTACCCAGCATGGGGCTTGTAGCCACAAGTTACTACAGCCCTTCTAGAGCACTGGTGCTATTTAAGGTCTGTCCACTACTTTTTTTTCTCCTTTTTAGCTCATTAACATTCACCAAGGGCTGGATTTTAAATATTTCAAGCAGTACCAAAGCCTGTGCATGTTATGCCAGTGTGTATTTCTAGTGAATTCAATAGATGGTACAGATCCCTCGCTGAACCGGATGTGGAGGTCAGCAGCAGATGGCAGTCTGAAAGCAGTGCACACCCCATGCTCAATGTCCCCTCTCACCCATGCACCCCTATACGGGCACGCACTGAAGGAACTGGGCACGGGACAGGAGCAGTCACAGGAGAGGGTGCTCCTGGCAGTGCCGGTGCCAGAGGGATTTCAGACCAGGTTCCTAGCAGCTGCCAGCGCTGTACTAAAATGCTGACGTTGTATTAGTAAGGCTATGATATTGTTTACACCTCTCTTCCTGAAAGGGCAGAGTGGCTTGTAAGAGAAGCCACAGCCCTCCATTTCTGCTCCAAAGGCTGTGTGACCTTTGGCTTAAAACAATCCTGAGGAAACAAGGAGTGTCTGCCACGCACGGCCATTCCTGCAGCACCTCGCTCAGAGCTCACAGGCCAGGGCTCCCTCATGCCCAGCAGCAATCAGGAGGGTTTCCCCTTCAAAGCAGCCCGACAAGTTGAAACTGGGAACACAAAGCAGCTAACACGGACAGGCAGGACGGTCATACACGAGACAGGATGGGTGCACACGTGGATCCTGTGGATTCTTGGGTGTTTGCAGAAAAAATAATTTGCTGAGGTGATGCTATAGTACAAAGTGATGACTGCAATCGAACTGAATTGTGGGGTAACCTAGCTGAAGCTTAAAATGTTTTTTAAACTCTTCACTGGATTGGCTTTTTTGACTGGACTTTAATAGTTTATAAAATTTCAAAAGAATATTTTGGTTAAAGTAATAAGAACTGTAATTTGAGGCCTTACTCTCCTGCATGTACATATTTTAAACTGGCATTGCTCCATCAGCCGTGGTGTGCATACACTCCCTGCCTTGAGCAGTTCATTTGCCCACTTGGATTACAGGCAGAGAAGCGCAACCGCAATCAGCAGCTACACAAAATGGTTGCCCTGGTGTGCCCCCCGCCAAGGTCATGGGCGCTTCTTCTTCATCTGTGACAGTCTCTGGCAGCCCCTACCTCCTGCTGCTTCTGGGAGAGCAGGGCAGAAGACCATGGACAAGCCCTGGGATTGTGTGCCGGATTCACTGGAGCAAAAATCAGGCCCAGAGGATTTGGGTTTCTGCTCTCATGGGAACACGGGGCAGTTGGCATGGCTGGCAAAGGGCAGACCAAGGTCCTGTGAGTCCTTCACCCTGTTTCTGGCAAACAGGCATCTGTTGGGGCTGTGCCAGCAGAGCTCCCTGGCACGGTTCCAGCCTCTTGGCCAGTCCCACGCTGAGCCTGGGAGCAGTAGAGCAGGAGCTGCTTGAGCTCCAGCATCACAGCCAGCAGTTATCAGGTGTTTGCACTGTCAGGAGGAAAACGGGGGTGTGTGCATATGAAGGTACTCGATGGTGGCTTCTGCCAGGGGGCAGAACTGGGACTACAGAGAAAAGCACATTTCAGATTACTGGTGATTAATGTTTTTGTCACAAAAAAAAGTGCAAACATTACCTTTGAAACCGGTAAAAGAACATTGTCCAGAAAGGTCATCAGAAAGCATCATACAGCTGTGGTTATGATAATGTTGGGTTGACGATTGGAATTGGTGATCTTAGAGGTCTTTTCCAATCTTAATGCTTCTATGCTCTGATGATTATGGAAGAAGTTCTTTAAAATTAGAGACTGACAAAATGTTTATTCATTCAAGGAATGTTATTTTGTCCACTGAAAGGCACCTAAATGAGTGCAACCAAAACATTTTGTATGTCTGTATAATTACGTATTAAGAAAATATACTTGGAATATCAGCTAGGAAAAAATCAATAAAGCCCAAAGAAAGCCTGTACCTTTTCATGCTATATTTATATTTCTTGCTATATATATATTTCATGCTTATTATTATATCATATTATATTCATGCTTATTGTTATTTATTTCATGATATCTATATATGCAATATTTAGTGACCTAATAAGGATTTCATTCACAGCGTAGAAAAAGAAAATCTTATTCTTAGATTTTTAGCTAGGATTTTATTTGTAAAAGTCCTTACAGTTGTAACTACACTCTTGCCACTTAGTACGTAAGTTGCATTGCAAATTCCAGCTCACATAAACATAAGCCAGAGATAACTTCCCGTGCAGTTTCATTTGGATATACTTTGCAGCGCTCCCTGACACAAACTGTTCTGCGCTCTCTTCAATATTTACTACGTTTACATTTTAGTAGTACAGCAGGTGTCACTACAGTAAAGAGTGAGGTGGGTTGTGTTTTCTATTGTTTGCTTAACTCGGCCACGTTGTGTAATTCTGGATACACAGTTGTTTGATTCAGTACAAAACCGCAGTGCAAATGCTAATTAATATGCAATTAAAAAATACCCGAGTGATACACGAGGGCAAACTATCCCATTTTTGCAGTGGGAAATCAAGACTGCCAAACAGAATACATCTAGGCAGGTCTCCAGAATAACAAGGACGTGTTTTTATTTGGATTTTTAAACACGTGATTGCTTCTCTGTGGACACTGGATGGTTGGGGAATGGCAGAGTTCTTCATGAGCAAGAAGCAGAACTCAGCTTGGGTTTGTACAGCTGTCAGTGAAACGAGGCTTCTGAGTGCTGTTTTAATATAAGCAATTAATAAGTGGGAATGCAGCTGCAAAATGCATTAGCCAGGTAGTGTAATATAATTTCCACAGTACCACATAATTAATATTTATGTCACCACTTGGCATCTGTTAGGAAGTTTTTTCCATAGGTCAGCAGACATCTCCAGCCTTGCCAAAAGGACGAAGTGCACCACAGGAGAAAAAGCCTGCAGACTTTGCACCCAGCGTGCGTGCTGGGAGCCATCGTCCCTCGGGGTTTGTGTGATCTGGAATGCCTTCATAAAGCATGGCCAGAGTAGATTTGCCAGGGCCCAGCCGGGACTCGAGCACAGTGACTGTTGCTTTTGATGGACAGGAGAAAGAACGCCCCTTCCACATTCACTTGTAAGCGTCAAGAGGCTTTTTAAAGCCTGCCTGTAGGTGTCTGCGAGGACCGAGCTTTGTCGCTGTTCTGGAAGAGGCTGCAGCATCCATCGAAAGCTGCATCTACACTGCACCATGCCCAGCCCTGTCTGCACGTTCCCCAGCTTGTCGGCACTGGGGACTCCAAATGGGTGCGTGCACCTGGCGGGACAGTCCCCATACCTTTCCAGAACAGGAGTAATTTAAACCGCCTAATGGTCCCCGGCGGGCAGCCCACCGCATCACGTGCCTGTGAACTGCTTGGCCGTGTCAGTCTGTCTGCAACTGCAGAGGAGGACGAGGTTACAGCACCCGGCTGCTGGAGAGCAGCACCGCTTCCTGCCTTCATGCGTAGTTATTCCCTAATCTAGACCTGTCGCTATGATCCGGGATAATTTGCACACTTTTAATAGCAGGGATTTTCTCATTGGGATCACTCAGATATAATGTGGTTAAGGAGCAGCTCCACGTGTGTTTATGCCGGGACGCCTGAGGGACAAGGACCTCTGCTCAGGGCAGACTGAGGGAGCTGCTCAGCATGGGTGGGTACAATGCAGCCTCTGCTGTGGAGTGACAGACGCCTCTCCAGACACAGATCCTCACCATGAATGTTCACCGCAGCCTCGGTTGGCATGCCTCTGGAGAACAACTGGGCCAGACAGCTTCCAAAAAGTAACCCTTGTGCCTTTTTTACAGCAACTCCCAGCTGCAACTGGTGAGTGCCAGCAGTGGCACTGGGATCTGGGCACGCACCAGAGGCATTCTCTGTAGGAACATACTATCCTGCAGCAGTGTAATGATCTTGGGCACCTCAATACAGGAAAGATATTGAAGTGCTGGGGCGGGTCCAGAGAAGAGCAACTAAGCTGGTGAAGAGCCTGGAGAACAAGTCTTATAAGGAGTGGCTGAGGGAACTGGGGCTATTTAGTCCGAAGAAAAGGAGGCTGAGGGGAGACCTTCTCACTCTCTACAACTACCTGAAAGGACATTGTAGAGAGGCAGGCACTGGTCTCTTCTCACAAGTAATTAGTGACAGAACAAGAGGGAATAGCCTCAAGCTGCACCACGGAAGGTTTAAACTGGAAACTAGGAAAATTTTTTCACTGGAAGGGTTGTCAGGCACTGAACAGGCTGCCCAGGGAGGTGGTTGAGTCACCATCCCTGGATGTGTTTAAAAGCCATATAAGTGTGGTGCTTGGGGATATGGCTTAGTGGTGGACCTGGCAAAGTAGGGTTAATGATTGGACTCAATGATCTTAAAGTTATTTTCCAATCCAGATGATTCTATGATCAACAGCAGCCTGTTTGCTTCAGGATGTGGAAGGCCACTTGCAGGGCACTAGTTCTGGATGTGCAATTTTCATTCTCTTTGGGTTCCTCTCTTGTTTCAGAAATGGGTGGGCACTGCTCTCTGGCAGCCCTGTCTTCTGACAGTGCCTGGCATACACCAACTGGGGTTGCCACAGCTCAGAGCTGGTGAGTATCTTGAAGCAACTGCCATTGAGAGGCATGCAAAAACAGCTGCTGCCTAGTTTCCCCTGGAGCTGTTGGCTAGTCATGACATCCAGAGCACTGTGATTGTGTTCTGGAGAAACAGCAATCACGGCAGCTATTCCTGGGTCACTGTGGGGACACTTGTCTTCACCCTGCCATCTGTTGGAGGAGCAATCACTGCCACCATGGTGGGTTTGCTCCACTGTGCTGTGGGAACAGTGGAGGCTATTTGTGTTCAGCTGTGTCAGCTGCATCACAGAATCAAGTCCAACCTGATTCCTAGACCTATCAAAAACCACTAAACCATGTCCGTAAGCACAACATCTACCCGTCTCTTAAACACTTCCAGAGATGGTGACTCTACCACCTCCCTGGGCAGGCCATTCCAATGCCTGACAACCCTTTCAGTAAAGAAATGCTTCCTAATATCCAGCCTGAACCTCCCCTGGTTCAACTTCAGGCCATTTCCTCTTGTTCTGTCACT
>WUAM01000089.1:4248728-4265819 GCA_024336885.1 Actenoides hombroni
GGGGGTTGTTGTGGCCCAAGTGCAGGACCCGGCATTTGGCCTTGTTGAAACTCATGGAATTGGCCTTGGCCCAGCGATCCAGCCTAGCTAGAGCCCTTTGTAGAGCTTCTCTACCCTCAAGCAGATCAACACTTTCACCTAGCTTGGTGTCATCTGCAAATTTACCAAGGGTGCACTCTGTCCCCTCATCCAAACCATTGATGAAAATGTTAAACAGGAAGGGCCCCAGTACTGAGCCCTGGTGGACACCACTCATGACTGGCAGCCAACTGGATTTAACTCCATTGACCACATCAGCTATGTGCACAATGCTCTTGTGTTTCTGATCAACATCCCTGTTGTCATCTTTGTTATGAGTGATCTCTGTGATGGCAACAGCACCCATGCAGAGTTTTCAGTTCATATATCCCAGCTGTGCTTGGCTCTGAGTAGCTGAGGGCCTGCAGGTGGTACCTCCAAGATGGTTTGCTGCCAGCACAGAAGACATTATTTGGGTGCCCAGGAGCTGCTGTACACCTGGGGATAGCAGGGGAGCCTTTAGCCTACCTGTTCAGGTCCATGTGTAGAGCATGGCCTCAGCCCACAAGAGTTGCCATCACAGAAGGATCACCTCTGTACCGGTCAGTGAGTCATGTCCCTTTATTTCTCCAGATACCATCCCTGCTTTGGTTTGACTGTAGGACCCACAGCTCCTCTCTGTTTTAAGCCACGACCCTGTTTCTTTACAGAGTTTTCTCATTGCTTTCACCTCAGTAACTTCTGCACACCAAATTTCTTCTCTGTACCTGTGAGAGCAGGCAGCAGCCTACCTGTTGAGGCAGCCCAAGCTGGGACTCCTCACCCCTGTGGGGCTGAGAAAAGAATGAAAAGTTTTCTGTCTGAAAGCAGAAGGAGAATTCCGCACACTGAACCACCTTTCTGCTTTCTTCTCTTGCTCTGGAAGCAGAGGGTGGTGTCCTTTAGGGCTCTGCTAGGAGCACACTGTGAGTCCCTTGCACAAATGCTTGAGCAGATGCACAAACCTGTCCTGGCCAGATTTTGTCATCCTGTGGCTCTGCCTGCTTTATCTCACCATGTGTGTGAGAGAAGCAGACCAGAGCTGGATGCAGATGACTGTGATTTGCCTGTGGTGGCAGTTAGCTCATTGGGCTTTTGGAGCATGTAGCAGTAGACTTCGGGCTAATCTCTCTAGTACAAGCTGTTGCAACTATGGCTTTCTCCTTGCCTCCTGACAGCCAACATTGAGCGTTCCTGTCACACCCAGCTATTTTAGAGGGGCTACGTGAACTACTGCAGGGACAAGGGTGTGTGACTGTGTTACACATGGTCACAGAAACAAATAAATTCGGTTTTGCTGTGTACCCCAAATTCACTTTAATACATTGCCCCCGTGGCTCTTGCCTGAAGGTATTCACAGTAAAAGGGCAGGGCAGGGCATCTTATTGCATCTGGCGCAATGAAGAAAGATCAGATACAAACTCAGCAGCATGTACAACATTTATGGGAATTACTTCACAGGGACTAAGCTCTAGGTGGTACTTTCTAAAGAAAACAGAGGTGGGAAAGGAAAAATGTGCTTAAAACAAGCTAAATGCAACATATGTGTGGTTTCTTATTTTTTTTCAACGCAAACCTGGGCTCTGATAGGACCAAGTGCAAAAAAATGGCTGTGCAAATGATTGTAAACAGCGTCGGGGGAAGAGTCTAGAGTTAATGTTTGCTCCAGTCAATTCAGGGTTTATTAGCAATGGCAAGTGCGCTAGTGTGTGCCAGCCAATAGATGGCATTAGTGGCCCAGGTTTCGTTTGACAGCCTCTCCCACAGTACTTCTACTCTTCATTTGCTAAAACACTGGGAAGTTTGTAGTAGATAGAAAAAGAAGTAAGATAACTAGGCACGCTGGTTATTTTATACATACACACGACTGCCCCTGCCCTCCCTCATAGAAATATTGCCATCTTCATCCTTTTTTAGGAAACCCAAAGGCAAAAGACAAAATTTCAGCTGTGCCTCATAAACTGGCAGACCAGCCACTAGCTTTTCTGAAATGGCCACTGGCTTTCTGCAGCCCATCTCGTCCCAGTTTTGGACACTTCATTTTTAGCAGTGTCGGGTTCAGGTGGGCCCTGCTCAGTTGACCTGACAGTGTACAAGTTGCTGGTGTCCGGCCCTGGGAAGTATTTAGATCTTGAAAGTCCTCTGTGGGGAACCTCTGCATTCAGATCTAGGGACTGGGCGAAACCAAAACCCAGCTGAGACAGGCAAGTTTTTATAAGTCACGCTTAATTCCTTGTTGGTACATTTCAGTCCATTTCAATTAAAATAAGACCAAACAGGAACATTTTGAGAAGGCAGTCCTTCCTTCATTAAACAAGAACTGTTTTGGTAAGCTTCTCCTCCCAGTATATCCCTTTAACCAGCCTATGTGCTTCATGTCTAATCCCATTTTATACAGATTCCAGCTTCAGATCATCCAGCAAAAGCATGACTTGGCTAAAACCTAATAGTCTGGTTGGGATGCTTGCTAACATTAAGATTTGTGGGTGACAGGTCTGAGAAAGCAAAGGGAAGAAATGGTGTAGGCTTATCAGCTCAACAAAAATAAATTTGCCCTTCTTAAATTAGGTTTGCAATTTGGAAACCTTGATGAATTTTTGTCTGTGTGGCAATATAAACTGTGGAAAAAGAAAATAAAAATCTTCTTTATCCTACAATGCCTGGAGAAGAGAGCTGATAGTTTTCTGGAAGAGAGAATCTGTCTCACAAGGGTTGAAAGCAACTAGTCTGAAAAGAGATCAAAAACCCTTCATGTTCATACAAATGATTGCTCTAATTCCTCTGGGGACACAGAGGAGACCTTTAGATGGCGTCTTATATCAGACTATCATAAAAAAATGGGCATAAGGACTTGCTGGTGGGGAAGAAAACCTCATCCATTGCAGATCATGGAACCATTCTATCATGTTCACATGGTCAGTCTGGGGATAAAGGATTTTAAAGTGAATGGCCCAGAGATACTACGTGAGTTTTCTAATGCTGCAATAATCATATAATGTCAGCAGCTCCAGTAAAAATGTCAGGGAGCGATCTCTTGCCCTTTGGCGACGTGTAGGACCTCACCAGGACAGAGAGGAGTGGGGAACATAGCAATCCCATGGAACAGAAGCCCCCGTGTGTGCATGAGATGGGAATATCAAATTAGGCAACACCTGACTCCTCCAACATAACCATTTCCCGATTGTACACTAAACAATTCACCCTGCTTTAAAAATGAAAGCAAAATGCTGAGGATGCATACGAACTAATCCCATAACAGGATTTAGGAATGAAAGGGCGCAGGGGCAGCACTGGCACCCGCTCAACATTGCAGGGGCTGAATTCCACAAGGAGCCTCCAAGGTTTTTGCCTCCCCCTCTCCCCTCTCTCAACCAAACCCTGTGAGAGTGGCACTTACGTCTTGTTGTATGTACTACGCTTGGCACTGAGCCATTTTGTTCCCTCTGCTTTCAGCACCAGCACTGTCTGTAGTTTGTCCGTGTAGGCAGAAAACAAAACACCCCTCATGGAGAGGCCATTCGCTGGAATCAGAGGGTAGAGTGACTTAGTACCTGCATTAGCCTGACAGAGATGAGTTATGAGAGGACAGCAAAAGTGCTTTTGTAAATGGAAATAATGGAACTAAGAAACACAGATCAATAGGCACAAGCATTCAGCAACACCTAACACCCCCTGGTCCCCTCTGAGGTGGGATCTAACATCTGTCACAGCAGGTGAGGGCAAGATGGATGGGTGTGCTCTCAGCCCAGCCAGTTCTGGACTCCTGAGCTGCTCAAGATTGCACTTGGCAAATTGCCTACATCAAAGCATCTCAGAGCTTTAGAGTCCAAGCAGAAAACTGAAAAAAAGCTAGAATTCATAAAAGTCAAAGGGTGGTTTAAAACTTTCCTGGAAGGCATGTCTCCAGGGAAGTTAGCTCAGAGTCTGGTTTCACCTGCTTTCTGCCTTATCCCCAAGTCTTACAGCACATATTCTGGCTTGTGAGAGTCCTTCCAGGGTAGTACTTTCCCTAGCTCCTCAAGAAGATGGAAGGTATGTCCACACTTGCTGAGTACAGGAGGACCAGGGAGTAAATGGAAGCACTGGATTCCTGATTATCTTCACTGAGTGCTTATAGGTCAATGTTTTAGATCATTTCTATCAGCCCCTCCAAGGTATGTCTGTCAACAGAGCAGGCTAGCCCACAGCCATGCACAGGGGATGTGCTGGTTAGCTGCTAAGCTAGGAATTGGTCCTTGCTCCTCTTCCATCCAGCAGCACAAGCATAGCCAGAGGTGACAGTGAAGACTTTGGCATTTCCTTCTAGGGCTGGAGCCACCCATGCAGTGGCTGTGGTGGGCTCTCCTGCCACTGAGATACGACACAAGCCAAAGCCTCTGCCCCAGGGTCAGAGCACTAGTCCTCTTCCAAGCCCCTGTTAACCACAATATCTTCTTTCCCTCTGCCAGTACAAGTTCAAAGCTGAGTTAGGAATACAGAACCAACCTTGTGCTTTCCCACAGTGGCCGAGTGTCACCAATTTAGATGGGATCCATGTGCAAGGAGTTGGCTCCTCTCTCACCTCATCCTTCACCCCCCAGCATATTTTAACCATACCTCAAATCTCTTTCAAGACCATGCCTTTCCAAAGGGACTGTAGGTGCAAATGCCTGGGACAACTGCTCAAAGTTTTTGGTCACTCATCTGCCAGAATATTTGTTAAGCTGTGTCTTAAATTACAGTAAGTGAACTGAAGTTCTTGGTTGACCTTGGGAACTGCCATGAAAAAGACCCCAAAAGATTACAACTAGGCACCTGGGTTGCCTGTGGCATCGTGTATAAGTAGGACTAAGAATGACAGAGGTTTGTACTGTCTGCTTCATTTGTTTATTTTGAGAAGAGGAAGCGGCCCCATCAGTAGCTACCTATAGAAGCAATGATGCTGAGCGGCTTAAAAATTTAGGTAAGTTGAAGGAAAGCTCATTGAGCTTTCCCCTCTTGCCCCCTACTTCCTCTAAATTCCTTCCTTTTCCACTCCACACCTCCAAGAATAAGAGAGAAGGTGGTCTGTAGCAACTATGACCACTCTCCTTCCTGCCATCTCGAAGGGACTCAAACACTGGTTATGTTTCCCATTGTTTTCCTCCCCCGGGGCAAGGATGGCATGGGCAGGCCATGCTCCAACCCACTGTTAAGTAAAAATTCACTTCTTTCTGGCTTTAATATTTTGAATGAATTATGCAGAGAGTCTGCAGGCACAACACCTTTTCATAAAGAGCAGGTAATCAGGAAAACATTAATATTTGAAGCAGAAAAGCTCCAGGCTGATGATTTAGACAGGAAGCACAAGGGTGCTCTCTCTCCATCCTTTCATAAGCAGCTTTGTACTTCTCTGTGTCTCACAGTCCTGACACACTGTGGGGCAAAGTATGATTAATTCTCCATAAATATGCTGGTGCTGTAAGTTTACTTTAAAAAGGCAGATTGATTTGACATCACTGTGGACAGAAGGCTTGGAGGTTTGCATGAGGCTTTCTGCAGCCTGCTCACCCTCAAGCTGTGGAGTCACCTACCCTGTTGTTCTGCAGGCTATGAGCATGTTTGCTCAGGTAGCCCTTTCAGGAGATGGTCCAGCAGGCAAGTCCAATGGACTACAAAACTACGTCCATAAGACTTTTTCTGGGAGTATGTTCTTTCAGATCTCCAAGGTGGTCAGAGTGAGCCTTAGGAAACAAGAGAACGTGCTATAAAGAGTGGTAATGAACAGTCCTTGCAGGTGGGCATCCACGCTGGGGAGCACATAGGCTGAAATCTCTCTGCACAGCCAGGGCTGAAGCTTGCCCAGCTTCTCCTGAGTCCACCCAGGGGAGGTAACAAAGCCACGTGTGCAGCATCCCAGACCTCAGCACAGCAAGCTACCCAAACAGGTAACAGGCCAAGCTTATAGTGGTCCATGCCAAAGCCAGTACCATCACATCCCCATGATTATGTGCAGCCTCCTCTGAGGATGGTGTGAAACCTGTGGGCTGTGTAAGACCTACAGAACTCTCCAAAGGGGTTCAATGATATGTTGTCCCTGCTGAGCCTCTGCCAAGGAGCAAGTTTCACACAATGCCAGCTGTGGGACCAGCAGACTTTCAGAGTCACCTGAACCAAGTACTCTTCGAGTCTTCCCTATGACTCCAGTCACTGTAGGGGGAATAACTTACCTGAAGGAGAAGAAGGAGTGGTGGGGAGAAGAAAAAGAGGCAGTGAGGTCATGAGGCACTGCAGTAATGGTGGATACATGAATGAGAGGGGCTGGAGGGGTTAGTTTTCCTTGCTGTTACCACCAGATGGTGCTGCAGAGCAAGCCAGAAGCAGCACCGAAGGCTACGTCTGTTGGAGCTCGTATGCTCACTAGCTGAGTAATAAATACCATTTTGTAGATAAAATGACATTTTAAAATCCATTCTTATTGCTCATACAGGTATTTCTTAGCCATCATCTCTGCAGAACATCAGTGCCTCTCCTGAATGACTCAGCTGAGGTCTTCCTTAGGCCTCCCCGTAAGGAGGATTACTGCACAGCACCAGCTGCAAAACTTGCCATTGAACATCCCCAACCACCAAAGCAGTCAGCGAAGCAGCAGAAGGATGTCCATGCCACTCAGAGCACTGCTGCCCTTGAAGAAATAATATGGGGGGAGCAGGCAACCACTAGTCACCAGAAGTAACTCCTACAAACAGCTCACTGAGAAAGATGCTCCAAATCGAAAATGGAAGAGGGGTGTATTTTGCATAAAACAGACACTCAGAGGAACACAACATCTTTAATAGATGAATGTGGAATTAATGTCTAAAAAAAATCTCAGCTAAAAAGAAGATACAATCTTTTAAGTTATATTATAGATGCTCCCCTACTACTAGCGCCTCAGTATCCCACAAGCAGTATTACCTACCTCTCCTACCACCTCTCCCTCACTTCACAAATACTGACTAAACTTGTTCCCAAATTGTTCAGCTGATTAACATAACTCAACTAAACCCAGAACGACTCAATCTGTTCTTCACATGAAGATTGCTGCTTCTGTTTCAGAAGTGGGGAAGGGCTTGTGTGCCTGAAAGCTGCTGTTTCTCTACAGTATCAATGGCTCTAGTAAAAAAAACCAACAACCACCCAACACCAAACCAAACAGCCTGTCCCTGCAAACACATGATTTGTGAGATTAGGCTACGCCTTTCTCAATGACAATGGCACTTCAAGTGTCTTCTGGCTCCTCTCTACTTTCCCCATACAGTCTCACCTCCTTCATCTCCTTTTACTGCAGCACCACCACCATTCATGGTGCTACTTGCTGCACTCTACATTACAGCTAACTCAGTATAATAGCTGTCTGCTAAGGGAAGGTTCTCCTTTCCTTTTTGCTTGTACCAGCACCTGTCCATGCTTTCACACTCCTCAGGGAGCTAGACCAAGAGAAAGCTGATGTCTTCACTTTGGAGAGTTAATTTTTGAGTGACTGAGCCTAATCATTGCAGAATGAGATTGTGCAAGGCAAGCAGTGAGGAAGAGCATCACCATCACTGCCTCTCTGCACTATTATTTGCTGCCCAGGGAATCTTAGATATAGTATTCAAGATGCATCCCAAGAGATGAAGTAGTATTGGTTAGCCTACCTAGAGGTGCCACAGAAATATGTTCTCAGCCTGTATCTTCTGATGGCAAAGCCAGCTAGCTGTTTGTCTGGTAGCCTGTCTTTCTTGCTCTACTATTTATAAGGGGTATCTTTCATGTAGGCACTCCCCTCACATCTAGCTTTTGAAATTGTGGTTATTCCTAACCTCTTAAAGTACATCCTTGATGTTTCAGATAGTGCTGGTGCTCACTTTGAAACTGTCACTCACACACTCAACCCACCAGTCTCTTGCTGTCTTATCCCACACCTCTGTGTTAGTGTGTTTGCAGACAGAAAGATAGGAGAGGAAAATGCTGCTACAAAAGGTGCCAGCCTTGCCCTCTCCTCTGACAACCTTTGTGGGTTCCTTGTGGTTCCTTTCCCAAAGGCAAAAGCCAGACCAAAGCCTGCTGGAGTTTTAGTGAGATGGTTGTAAGGGCAAATGTCCCCTTTGGGATTTAGTTAAGGATAGTAAATGATTTTCTGTCTTGATCTGTATCAAGGCTGAGACCAGGTTTCCAGTGGTAAAAGAATAATGCAGTAACACAGAGTTTGCTTGGGTTTACATGTGTGGGTTAAACAAATCCATTAGGAGACAAGTATTTCCAATGATGGTGGGTTTTTTTTTCACCTACTCATATAGGCTTTTATAATTGACATCAGTGGTCAGCTGAAACCTGGTCTGCTGGTGGCTGATGAAGTCCACCTGTCAGAGAAGGAGGAGAGCATCTTCAGTCACACGCTTGCCAGACTGGTGAAGAGGGTTTTAAACTAAAGTTGTTAGGGAGGGGAACCTCAATCCATCTCACTCCTACCAGTTTGATGCCAGTGACAGCAATAGATGCCCAGAGCCTGAAGAGGGATCACAGGTCAGCAGGAGACCACCTGCAAGGCAGCTCAAAGGAATTAATTCCAACCACTCCACCCAGTAAGTCACCTTAGTTGGGGGCCCAAATAAAATGCCTCTGTGCAAACACACATAGCATGGAGAACAAACAAGAGGAGTAGAGATGCGTGCAGGCCTGATGGCCTATGATCTTACTGGCATCACTGAGATGTGGTGGGATGGCTTCTATGACTGGAGCCTTTGAATGGAAGGATACAGGCTCTTTAGGAAGGATGAGCAGGGGAGATAAGGAGAGGATGTCTCCTGCCGTTGTCAGTGACCTGCTGGAGTGCATGGAGCTCTGCCTGGGGATGGATGAGGAGCTGGCTGGGAGCTTATGGATCAGGATTAAAGGGAGGTCAGGGACAGGTGATGTAATAGTGGGTATCTGCTACAGGCTATCTGAGCAGAAAGACTGAGCAGATGAGGCCCTCTACAGACAGACAGAAGCTGCCTCATGTTCACAAGCCCTGGTCCTCATGGGGGACTTCAGCCACTCCATTATCTGTTGGAAGGGACAACACAGCAGAGTATAAGCATTCCAGGAGGTTCCTGGAATGTGTTGATGATAAATTCCTTCTCCAACTGATAGAGAAGCCAACAAGGAGAGGTGCTAAGCTGGACCTAGTTCTCACCAACAAGGAGGGGCTGGTGGGAAATGTGAAGCTCAAGGGCAGCCTTGGCAAATTGTGCCTGACAAATTTGGTGGCCTTTCCATGACAGTTTTACAGTGTTGGTGGATAAAGGAAGAACCACAGATGTCATCTACCCGGACTTGTGTAAAGCATTTAGTGCTGTCCTGTACAACATCCTTGTCTCTAACTTGGAGAGACATGGATTTAATGTATGGACCACTCAGTGGATAAGGAATTAGCTGGATGGCTGCATCCAGAGGGTAGAGGTCAATGGCTTGATGTTCAGATGGAGATCAGTGACAAGTGGTATCCCTTGGGGGACTGTAGTGCTGTTTATTATCTTCATCAGTGACATAGACAATGGCACTGAGGGCACCCTACATAAATTTGCCGATCGCACCACGCTGTGTGGTGCAGTTGACATGCTGGAGGGAGGGGATGCCATTGAGAGGCACTTTGACAGGCTTGAGAGGTGGTCCTGTGTGAACCTCATGAAGTTCAACAAGGCCAAGTACAAGGTCCTGCACCTGGGTTGGGGTGATCCCAAGCACAAATACAGGCTGTGCTATGAATGGATTGAGAGCAGTCCTGCAGAGAAGGACTTGGTATTGGTTGATAAGAAGTCCAACATGACCTGGCAATGTGAGTTTGCAGCCCAGGAAGTAAACCATATCCTGAACTACATCAAAAGAAGCGTGACCAGCAGGTTAAGGGAGGGGATTCTCCCTCTCTGCTCTGCTTTTATGAGATCCCCCTTGGAGTACTGTGGGGCTCCCAACATAAGAAGGGCAGGGACCTGTTGAAATGAGTCCAGAGAAGGGTCATGAAGATGATCAGAGGGCTGGAGCACCTCTCCTATGAGGACAGGCTGAGACAGTTGGAATTGTTTAAAGAAGAGGAGGCTCTGGGGAGATCTTATAGGCAACTTCCAGTACCTAAAGGGAACCTACAAGAAAGATGGAGAGGGACTTTTTACAAGGGTATGTAAGTGATAGGATGAGGGGTAATGGCTTTGAACTGAATAAAGGTAGATTTAAATTAAATGTAAGGAAGAGGTTCTTCACTGTGAGGGTGGTGAGACACTGGAACAGGTTGCCCAGAGAGGTTGTGGATGCCCACTCCTTGCAGGTCAAGTTAAATTGTGCTCTGAGCAACCTGGTCAAGCGGAAGGTGTTCCTGCCCATGGCAGGGGACTTGGAACTAGATGATCTTTAAGGTCCCTTCCAACCCAGATCATTCTGTGATTCTTTTAAATTAGCAATGGCGTTGAAAGAAATCCTTTAATACCCTCAACTGACAACAAAATGGGGATTGGAAGCAAGGACTATTGCCTTCCCCGTGTGTGTCCTTATAACATGAGCCATTGTACCCCTGGGAAAGCTCAGACTTTGCCATTATCCAAAGTCCTCTGATTTTGCATATCACTTCACTCACAACCGGCAGTGAACACAGATAACAGCCTTTTTTGAAAGAAGAGCCAAAGGTGGACAATAATTCATCAAATGCATTTCCTTTTTTGCATAATCCTAGTGCACAAGGATGCAATCTTGCTATGAGCCTTGCAGCAGCCTGAAAATTATTCAGATAAATACCAGCTGGAAAGAACAGGGAAGGCATTATTATAATTCTTGAAGCTTGCAAAGAGGCCTGGAACAGCTTCTTCAAGGGACAATAAGGGGTAATAGATATTTTGCACTTGTAGAAGCAGACCATCCCTGCTAACAGGCATAGTAGGCAGGAACAGTTACTTACAATGTACGGAGTTCAGGATCTTGAAACTAGACTGGGTTACTTTTACTTAAAAGCCAGAAAGAAACCTCCACTATTACACTGTTGTTCCTGTTTTCAAAGAAAAAAAAGAAGGCAACAGTTGCTGGGGTTGTGGTGAACACCTTTTTAAGCTATGGGAAAAACTGACAGGAAAATAAGTAGAAGGCATGAAGTTCACCATTACAGAACAAGTCCTAATTCAATCCAATTTTGACAGCCTGGTTAGGACCTTGATGGTAAGCAATCCTTCTGCTAACTGTGTGCAGGATGTAAAATGTCAGGTTACACGCCTGCAGCAGCATGTTCCTGAAAGGATGTGCTGGCAACTGACTACAACTATTTTTCAAAGGTATTTTTTAACCCCTTTTTCAGTTTTTCAACTTGAAATGTCCCCTGCCATTCCTGTCTCTCAGGTACCTGAATGTCCTGCTCAGGAATAAGAGCATTCTTTTGTGTAGAGGTGAAATAACAAAACATTGCAAAAATAACAAAGCATTACAAAGGGAAAAATGCTTTATTTAGAGATAGTTAATTTTACAAATGGACAGAAAAGGTGTGAGAACTCTGCTCTTGAGCTTTCCTCATCTGTGAAAATTGTTCAATAAGCAAATTCTATTTCATGTTTTCAGTCACAGAATTACTGTCTTTGCAGTAAGTTATACTCTGTTCATTGTGAATTACCAAGTTGTTTCTCTATAGTGAGTTAGTCCTGAACGTCCCTGTCAAAAAGGACTATGTTTTTTGCAATCCAACCATTCATAAACTCAGACAGAATCTTCAGAAGTGTTTTACTTCTGCTACATTACCTGGAAAAAAAGGTTTGCAGATGTTGGGCAAACGGTGTTCAGCAAGGGGAATCTTCTGCTCAGTCCCGTGTTCTGCTTCCTTTCAAGATTTTTTTTTGAGGAAACCAAACTTCTTTATGCACACAATCACTGCTAGCCAAAAATAACAACTCTTAAATTAGCACTGAGTAGGTGGAGGGGTACAACTAGCACACCAGCTTGCCATAACAGTCTGGATATATAAATGAAGAGATAGGACCTGACATGCAGAATAACTAGAACTGTCAGATGACTAATGGATTTCACTCATTATATGTTGAGGCCCTGGAAAAGTAGCTAATGAAGTGGAATTACTTAAAAGTATGCCTATATTAGCTGGCATGAGCCCCAGTTGTGCAGTCAGGTCTGTTGAGACACAGCCTCCTGCCCCCATGCTCCCAACCATGGGAGTCATGTCTGGGGCGTGCAGGGCCACAGCAGAGGGACGGGGTTTGGCAGCATTGAGAAAGGGGGGTGGATAGTTCTCCTTCAGTGTTGTTTGAAGTGCTCCTGAGTCTGTGCTGCAGCTGAGAAAAGCAGTCCCTGCAGGGGTTTCAGCCTCTGGCCCCCTTTGCTTTTTTTGCCGCTGGTGCTGACATGGACATCTGTAGAGCGGAGCGGTGAACAGGATGCAGGAACTGGTCTGGACAGGGGGCAGACACCTCCTCTCTCAGACACCTGGATCTGTCCGCGGGAACAGAAATATTCCCCAGTTGGGTCTGATGACAGATGTCACCTACAGGTCAATACCTCTGACTCTTTCGGTTTGCACCGTTTCTGGGGCAGCTGCTAAAAATCACACCAGTGTTTAAGCAGAGCTGTGCCAGTGCCATGCAGTGTGTTGGCATGAGGTGACGGGACATCTCTGGTATCAGAGTCTCATATACCACTGGATGTGTCTTGCTACTGTTTTGCTTTACAAAGCTGCTAGAAAATGTCCTGGCCTTTCTTCAGCATTATCTCTTCCTTACCACTCTCCTCCATGTACTGCAGAGGACCTATGGGACAGAGTTGATACTGTGTGCGAGAGAAGCCCAGGCAGCTATACAGTACTCTGCTGTACGGTGCTCTGCAGGAACCAGAGGCTGAGAAACAGAGGAGACAGGGTGCAACAGCATCTGCCATATGATTGCCTGATCTATTGCCTTGTGTTTGTCTCAAGCCATGCTGACAGCTTTGGACATGTATGAAAGCCCCTGTACCAGAGGGAGACTAGAAGACTGGAACGTGTCCGGTGGAAGGATACAGAGCTAGGGGCTAGAGCTCATTGTGTGCAAGGAGCACAGGCTGCCCAGAAGCTGTGAAACCTCCAGCCTTGGAGATATTCAAACCTTAGTGAGGCAAGTCCATGCACAACCTCTCTGACTTAAATAAGCCTTGCTTTGAGCAGATTGGTCTAGAGGCTCCCAGAGGTCCCTTCTGACTTCAGTTTCATGTAATTTACTGTCCCACTGATGCCACTGGTGCTCCATGTAGTAAAGAAGTTCTTCTACACCGTATTGTCTTCCTTAGCCCTCCTTAAAACACCTCAGCTCTCCTCTCTGCTTTTCTTCCTTCCCCTGACTCATTTCAATGAAATTCTTTGCTTACCATGTGGGGCGGTAGCAGCTTGGTAGTCTTATCTGTAATGCATGGACAATTCAGCATGCTCAGCTTAATCCAGTCCTTCCGGCTTTTCTTTGCAGAATTACATGAAGTGTGAGCTTTTGGATCCTTGTCCTGATTTTGCTCTGTGAGGACGGCTCATCATCAACACAGTCTGCTGCTGGATGTTATTGGTCAAGCCTAGGAAGTGATACAGCCTTCCTCAACCACTGCTTTGGCAAAGCAGCTGTGCCACAGGAAGGATCTTCTGCTATCTTTGGCAGCTTCACCTTGGTTAAGAGTAGAAATTATGTTCTTCCTGGGTTTTTTTCCACATGTCTTTTCCCTTCCCTTTCGCTAGCATTGGAAACAAAATGGCAAATCAGATTGGAGTTACAAATCTCATTTACCACACAACTAATAGGTGGGCTGCGTGACCTTAAAGACTCACAAGTTGTTGTTATAAAGGAACGTGTGTATCAAATGTGCCCAAACATTGTCTGAAGAGCCAAGCACAGCCTACTGAGCAAAGGGACAGGTTTTCCCTGGGCTGCGTGGAGCTGCCTGCTATGTGGGAGAAGTTGGAAGTAAAGCAGTGCTGTGCCAGGCACACCTGCCTGGTGGGACAGCAGATCACCAGAGTTATCTGGCACATTATGATGAAGCAGCATTGCCTGGCCACTCTTGGCCTGGCCAGCGATTTGCATCCACTCAGTAGCCAGGTTGCACTTTTGGCCAAAGGTGCTGGTGGTGTAAATGAGGTACTCATCGGACATAAAGAGCCCAAAGTGGAGGAGGCACATATAGTTGCAGGAGGGGAGAAAGGCCAAGGTGCATAGGATTTGGCCACAGAATGACTGGTGTTGGAAGGAAACTGTGGAAGGCATCCTGTCCAACCCCTTGCTCAAGCAGGGCCACCTAGAAGCAGTTGCTTACACAACTTTTTTGTATCTCCAAGGTGGAGCTCTCCACGGTCTTTCTTGGCAACTGGTGCCAGTGCTCGGTCACCCTCACAGTGAAAAAGTGTTTCCTGATGTTCAGAGGAAACATCCCATGTTTCACTTTGTGCCCACTGCCTCTGGTCCTTCCACTGGGCAGCACTGAAAAGAGCCTGGCTGCGTTCTCTCTGCACCCTCCCTCTGGCTATTTATATACCTTGATAAGATCTCCCTGAATCTTCTCTTCTCCAGGCTGAACAGACCCAGCTCTCCCAGCCCTTCCTCATAGGAGAGATGCTCCAGTCCCTTCATCATTTTTGTGGCCCTTTGCTGGACTCTCTGCAGTGTGTCCACATCCAGAACTGGACATGGCACTCCAGGTGTGGGCTTGCCAGTGCTGAATAAAGGGGAAGGATCACCTCCCTTGAACTGCTGGCAATGCTTTGCCTAATGGAGCCCAGGGTACCCTTTGCCACTTCTGCTGCAAGGACACATTTATGGCTCATGTTTAACTTTGTGGCAGCCAGGACCCCCAGGTCCTTTTCTGCTAAGCTGCTTTCCAGCTGGGTGGCCCCCAAGGTATACTGGTGCATGGGGTGGTTTATCTCCAGGAGCAGGAATTTTCACTTCCCCTTGCTGAACTCCGTGAAGTTCCTGTCAGCCCATTTCTCCAGCCTGTCTAGGTCCCTCTGGATGGCAGCACAACTCTCTGTTTTGTGTCATGCTTCCCAGTTTTTTGTCATCTCCAAACTTGCTGAGGGCATACTCTGCTGCATCATCCAGATCATTCATGAAGATGATGAACAGGACTGGACCCAGTATTGACCCCTGGGGTGCACTGTTAGTTACTGGCCTCCATCTAGACTTTGTACCACTGATCACCACCTTCTAGGCCTGGCTGTCAGTCAGTTTTCACTCCACCTCTCTGCTCATCCAGTCTTTATTTTATCATCTTGCCTGTGAGGATCTCATGGAAAACAGCGTCAAAAGTCACACTGAAGTTATAGTAGACAATACGCACTTGCTCTCCTCTCATTTACCAACCCAGGCATTTCATTACAGTTGGATTTGATGATCTTAAGGGTCTTTTCCAACCTAAACGATTCTTTTTCTATGATTGTGGGTTATCAGGTTGGTCAAGCATGACTTCCCTTTGTGGTCCTGGTTGTGACTGAAAAGCTGAGGTGGCCAAGGGCCAGGGCTGTCCTCCAAGTCTGGGCCATCGTAGAAGGTGCAGCTACATGGGGTTAGGATGGCTTTTGGGTACGTGGAGATTTTGATGTGCAACCCAGTCTGATGAGATACATTTGTTTATGAGCTGATGGACACCTTGAAGATCTGGTTTTAAATTATGCTGCTGATTGTGAGCTATAAACCAAACTGCACACCTGGGGTGGCTGTCACTTGCTTGGATTCGTACAATTATTCTCAGTGGCCACTTGACCAGATGAACTTTCCTAATCCTGGGTTGTAGCACACTATCACATTTTAATAAGACCTCCTGGCTGAATCAGTAGGGGATTTTACCTAAAAATCAATGTCAGGAAAGGACCTGCATTTAATCTTGCTGATTAAATGCTTTGGCTAAAGTGCTTGGCGTGGTAATGCCATTTAAAACATGCCATTAATTAATCAATGGTTTGATGAAGAAAACTGATGTTTTATATTTGGTTTTGATTTTCAAGCAACATAGTAAGTAGATAGTTGAAATTTTGCATTTGATTCTTGAAGGCAGAACACAGTATTTGGAAATAAATATTCTTTATTTGATACACATCCAAGCATTAACAATGATGACCGGTTTGGATTTCCCCATCTTGACTTTCAAAGTCGATGGGGAGGTGCTTCCACCGCTTCGTGTTTAAAAATCAGCTTGCGTAGTTTGGCAAGTTTATGTGAAATACTTTCAGTCAAGATGCAGCTCATGTTTATTTATTGATGCAGTTTAAAATGTACTTACCCAGATTTGAGCTGAGTCATTATTTAAAAAAAAACCCCACAACACTTTGGCAGCCGGGACAGTGCTTGTGAGAAGGTGCTCCCTGGCTTCCCTGCATCCCATCGAATGCTGCCTAGGTGCCTGATGCACAACTAAAGCACTGGCTTAAAGCCCTTCAAAACTTTTAGCTGTGGAAATAGTTCAGGAGCAGGCTGGCACGGGGGAAAAGCTGCTGCACCTTCTTGGCATCTCTGAGCCATACAGATAGCTGTTGGTGCTTGGAGGCCTCCGGTAACGGCAGAGACGAAGGGGACCATGTTGTGGGATGGTGGCTGCAGCAAGGGAAGAAAGTGTGGATGCAGCCCTGGCGAAACAGGTGACAGAGCACTGGAACTGGAGGTTCTGCAGAAACATAAGGAAAAGCTTTTTCACTGTGAGGGTGACAGAGCTCTGGAACAGGCTGCCCAGAGGGGTTGTGGAATCTCCTTCTCTGGAGGCATTTAAAACCCGCCTGGACGAGTTCCTATGTGACCTGCTCTAGGTGGTCCTGCTCTGGCAGGGGGGTTGGACTGGATGATCTTTCGAAGTCCCTTCCAACCCTGAACACGCTGTGAGATTCTGTGAAAGATCAGGTGCCACCAACGCGTGCTGGGCGATGGCCCCAGCTGTCTGGTGGTGGCCGCGAAGGAGGGAGAGCCAGGGAAAGCTCAGCACCACCACTCCAGGGGACTCCGAGGAGCCGTGCCTAGGGTATAGGCAGCATGCAGATGGCTTACATTCTGTTACGCTTAACTCTGTACTCGGGTCCCTTTGAATGTCATG
>WUAM01000089.1:4266389-4280428 GCA_024336885.1 Actenoides hombroni
CCCCCAGCATTCCAACTCCGAACGCCCCGCGGTTCGCCGCCGCCGCCGCCCATTGGCTCGCCCGGCCCAGATTGACTCACCGGGCAGCCAATGGCCGCTGGTTTCCAAGGAGGCCGCCGGCGCCGCCCCTCGCAGCGGCGGCAGTAACAATATGGCAGCGGCGCCTATTGGTGGCGGCGCGCTCTGAGCGGCGGCGGCGGCCGCGGGCGCCCGGCGGCGGTGGGGAGCAGCTCCCTGGGCGGGCGGCGATAGAGCAGCGATCCCCGGTCCCGAGCCCAGCCCGGCCGCGGCAGGTGAGTGGGGCAGCGACCGGATCGCGGCCCCGTCCTCCGCGCGCGGCGTTCCCTCTCACGCCGGTGCGCCCTGGCGGAGCGCCCCGCACTGGGCTCGCTGCGCGGCGCCGCGGCCGCAGCTCGGCTCGTAGCCCCTCCGCCGGCGGCGCCGGGGGGCGGGGGGAGGCTTCGGCCGCGCCGCTTCGCTGCGGGCGGTGGGCGCCCGCGGCGGCCGAGGCCCGCTTTGTTGTTCGCGGCGTGGGCCGCGGGGTGCGGCGATGCGGGGGTGGCCCCGCCGGGATGCCCGGGTCTTCGCCGGGGTCCGGCCTCGCCGCTGCGCGGCTCCGGAGCCGGCCCTGCGGCACTCAGCCTCCGGGAGCGCCGCTCCCGCGCCTCAAATGTCACCGTCACCCCCCTACCGTGCGCTCAACCCGGGGGGGTGGGTAGGTTACGCGGGGTCCGTGGCTGTCGGGCCCCCCTGCCCCCCGGGAGAGCTCCAGCAGTCGGCGCTGCCCCCCCGCGCGGGGCCAGGGCGGCCGCCGGGCCCCTTCCCCTCCGGGTGATGCTGCTGCCGTGGGGCAGCCGTACCGGCCACGGTGGGGGGACTCAGCCGGGGTGTCACTTAAGGGAATGTACCGCTTAACGAGCGTCTATTAGGTAGAGAGGGTGGTGTGGGTTGGCCGGCGGGTCGCTGAAGGCAGGGGCACAGCCTGCCCGCGCTGCCCTTGCTGAAGTTGAGGGCTTCTGACTGATGCCCCCGGTCCTCGGCTGGGCGGGAAGCGCGGGCACAAATGCGGTCTTAAATAGAGTTGCACGAATGGGTGCATGATTCCAGCGTGCAGCTCGGTGCTACCACGTTGGATTGGGAAGCGCTGGGAGAAATCTGCTTTCTGTTCCTCGTTGGTCCCTCATTCCCACTTTCCCCTCTCCACTGCAGCCAGAGGACTTTGGGCTAGTGAAAGCTGGCTGGAGCTAGGTATAGTACTCGTGACTCATTAATCATTTTGCTATGTATGATATTCTGATTAAAGAATGTATTGGAATAAATTAGGGGAGCCTGAGATCTATGGAGTGCTTACTTGGGTGCCTAATCTGTGATTAGAGCATCTTTTCCCCTTCCTGTATTATTAAAATGCTTCTGTCAATTTCAATGACACTTCAATGCTGGGATATAAATTATTGAACAAGGGCAAACGAGACCTCCTTCACCTTAGCTCGAAGGGCCCGATCACGCAGAGAGCACCTTCTTTCCACCCCTCCTGGTTCAGAAGCTGTTGGAGCCCCTCTGCCGAGTCCTTGTTCTTGTCCCTGCGCAATCCCTGGCTGCCCTTCTCCGGCTGAAGAGTATTGCTTATCAGGTTGCATGTAATGGTTGTCCTTGCAGCTTCCTGATGAGCCCACATTGATGGGACAGTCCCGTGGGATATTAACGGTGCGGATGACCTTGGAAAGCACCGTGGTTTTCTCTCTCATCTTTTGCCTTAATTGCCCTTGAATGCCACAATTGATTTGGGGACCACTGTGTGCACGTGTCCTGGGAAGTCCTTTAAAACTGATCATCACCCCCATGGTGTTACAGTACATACTTGGTGGTGGCTGTGAGCCTGCTATGCTAACACCTCCATACTACTCAAGGTAAAACATGATTTAGCAGGGGTGGGGTGGGAATGGGACTGTTTCTTCCCTTCTGGACCCTGGAATGGTGGAGGTGGAAGAGCAATGTGGTGACCTGGCACACCTCTGCTTTGGTTACAGTCAGGTTAGTCCTACTCCCACTTAGGTTGTGGGAACACTTGCTGCCTGAGAAATCACATTTCCCATGGAAGAAAAAGCCCTTTACTTCTTGAACAACATTGTAACTTGAAATGAAATTTTTTGAAAGAGATTCTCCCAAAAGGAGTTTAATCTGAAGCCTTTTTGTTATTGTTATTCTTGCATCAGTGATACAGTTATGCTTTCCACTATAGTAAAGGCAATATTCTGGAGTCTGTAAACAAATGCTCATCATCTTTAATGATAGCTGACTTTGGGATCTGGTCCTCCATAGTCTCATGTCATTTGCCTTAAGGGGAACAAGATATGCTGCTGTTTTAAATGGCCTTTTTGACTTCTCTTCTTGTTCTGGACCGAAGTAGAATTCGGAGAATCCTACTCAATGTCTGTGCAGTAGTTCATCTGGTCTTGCTTGGAAGAGGAAAGGCAGTGGTTTTGTTTTGGTTTTGTTTTGTTTGTTGTTTTTTGTTTTGGTTTGGTTTTTTTTCCATCAGGTGATTATGCTGTGTAGTTATTCAGTGGCCAGGAATATTGCAAAAACCTTGTGAGGCATCGTTTGGAGGGATCGCTGTGTGTAACAGGGAGAAACCACGTTTGTCTGGTACCAGAGCTCTCTGTTTCTCAGACAAAGTTCTCGTGATGTAGTGAGGAGCATGGTATAAATAGCAACACTGGGTTTTAGCCACTGAATTCAAAGTTATGGTTTCCACAGCAACCAGCACTCAGGCTGTCGTTTACGTATTTAATATTTCCCCCTCTTTAAAAAAATAAAAAAGTATCTGTCTTTTGGTGTTGTGCCGTGTCCAGTCCTCCTCCACAAACACCCCACACTCATTCCTCCTACTCTGCTTTTGAGCATCTCCCTCTGCTTTCTGTCTCCCACAGACGTCATCTTGCTCCATTCTCAGCTCCAGGCTTGTTACTGCCTTCTCCTGGGCCAGCGACTGAAGGGTCCCTGTACAGATCTCAGCCTATCCACCATGCTCATTTGTCTTCTAAGTCCTCCTTTTAGTACTAACACTTGCTTCCAGCTGTGCCTGCGGTGTGATAGGCACCACGCAAACATGAGAAGAAACAGCCCTGCTTTCAGTCCCTGGCATATCCCTCAAATACCCACCTGTGTTTCCCATCTTTCCCTTTTTTGGAGGGCTGGTGTTTTGATGGTAGATTCACGTGCTGTCCTGGCTCTTGCTCAGTCACTTTTCTCGAGCATTCAAGAAAACATGGACAGAGAACTGTGCCCTGTGTGGAGGGCTGCAGGATGTACTCTTGCTGTATGAAAATCGGGATGCAATGCTTGTGTTTAAAAATGTTTGTTGCATGAATATGCAGAGTTGCTAAAATGTTTTCGTTTATAGCCAGGGGGCTGATGTATCTGAATGGTTGTGTCCAAGTTACAGTTTCCAGAGCAACTGGAGCTTTGTATTTGGAAGACTGTTAACTAAAGCATGAAGCATCACATGAAATTTTCCTCTCTTAAATTCTGTAATTTTAGCTACTGTTGAAAATATAGCTGTGCTTATCTGAGAACGTGTTTAAAAACCTCAAATGACCAAGCTTATCTTCTTTAGATATGTACCTCTGTCATGAGAACAAGAACGGGAAGTTTCAGCCCCCAAAGTGATTACTCTTAGGGTTACAGCATAAAGCACTTTACTAAAACAGAATAATGAAATGGAAGTGCCATCTCATCTGTATCTCTAACCAAAACTCATGACAAAAGTGCAGTTTGGCAAAACCGAGTAAAAAGGCTGACGCCGGCTGAAAGCAAGCATCAAATGAAGCATTCCCCTGGCTGGAGAAGGATCTGATCTGATCTGAAGGAAGGGAACTCAGGATCCCCTGTACATGGAAGCAGTTGGGCAAGCCATGGTGCTGGAGGCTGGTCTGATACTATTTTGTTCCTTCTTTTTCCCTTCATTTGACCGCTTCTCCTTGTGAAACTTGGTCCTTCTTGCAATGTTTCACAGATGCTTTTCTTCTGAGAAGTAATGCCAAGGACCTTGGGCATCAAAACAGGTCACTTTCCCATTAAAACTCAATTTGCGCCAATGTTACTTTCAAAAAAGTTGTTGTATCTCCATTGTAGGTTTTCTCCTCTCTCCGTGAAGAGTTCTGTCAATAATAAGCATGTCATTCCCTTATAAGTTGCCCCACTGGATATTCAGATAGGTTTGGGCAATGATGCTGTAAAATGGTTTATAGGTTACTTGGGAAATATCAGCCCATTGGTATCACTGGCTTTAAATGTGGGCTTGTGTAAAAAGGAATTACAAAGGGGATGTCTTGGGAGTTGTCTTTTCTGGTTTTGTTAGTAACCTTCCAGTTCAATGTTTTTATATATTTCATATATATGTGTACACACACACATATATATATATATATACACACATATATAATATTCCATTGATGTTTCCACCTCTAAGTGTATTGTCAGCAGCCTATGTTTTTTGCTTAATAAAATGGAGGAATAAATTTACTCCGACGAAATGGTTTTTAAAGGAAACTTAAACCCAAACCTTGTGATCTTTGGTGTGCTGCCCAGATTATAGAAACAAAGTGATTGAAACAGCAGCTGGCAATGGCTTGAAGTGAGTTGAAATACCTTGAACTTGTCCCCGAGTCTCTTTGAGCAAAGGTAGGGATTTTGTTTTCTCTGTAGTCAGCCCAACCTTTGTGATAAAGCGCAGACCAAGGAAGGATTTTAGCTTGTTCACGTAGGAACAGACTGCTGCTCAGTAGCCGTAACCCACCTCCATGGCAGGCGATGTTGCATGCTGGGTGGTGAGGCAGAGAAAGCTGGTAACAAGCTGGGAGAAGAGCCAGATTCTTTGCTGGAGTAAGAACTGCCTGTTTATTTTCCTGCATGCTCAGAAAGCACAAGTGTGTGCTGTGCTATCAATCGGCTAAGTCTTTTTAAGTGAAGGTAGCGATGCTGGGGTTCAGCGTCACATAAATGCATCTGTCTTGGCAGCAGGACACCTAGTTTTACTTTTCTCCAGCACACAGTATAAATACACCTCTTTCTCGACCTTCTCCGTTACTTTCAGTGGATCAAGCTAAGTCTTCTGAAGGACCAGGCATTTGAGACTTGGAACAAGACACCTAATCCATTAATATTAAAACAGACTTATTCCTTTGAAAAAACAGGCAGCGAGTAAGGGTGGTGGGAAGGTCTTGTGTTCTTAACCATGTGTCCCAGTGCATCACCACAGCCCTTCAATCCACCTGTGGACCTACAGCTGTAGTGCCTGACCCTCTACTTCTGTGGTAACCATCGCTTGGGGAATGGCTGGAGTGTTGCTCCCACCCTATATATCTCCCACTTGGGAGGTCTTCCTTGCAGCTTGGGTAGACACTTGGCTTTGAAAAGTGAGATAGAGGAGGAAAAAGTTAAGAAGAAAGAGAAGAGGTTATTTTCTGTGTGTTATTGATGAATAATCACAGAAACATTTTAGTTGGAAAAGAACTTTAAGATAATGAAGTCCAACCATTAACCCAACACTGCCAAGACCACCTCTAAAACATGTCTCTAAGTGCCACACCTACACATCTTTCAAAAACCTCCAGGGATTGTAACTCCACCACTTCCCTGGGACGCCTGTTCCAGTGCTTGACAACCCTTTTTGTGAAGAAGTTTTTCCTAATGTCCAACCTAAACCTCCCCTGGTGCAACTTGAGGCCACTTCCTCTTGTCCTGTCACTTCTTCCTTGGGAGAGAAGAGACCAACTCCCACCTCACTACAACCTCCTTTCAGGTAGTTATAGAGACAGATAAGGTCTCCCCTGAGCCTCCTTTTCTCCAGGCTAAACAACCCCAGTTCCCTCAGCCTTTTCTCATAAGACTTGTTCTGTAGACTTTTCACCATCTTTGCTGCCCTTTATTGGATGCATTCCAGCACGGTGATGTCTTTCTTGTAGTGAGGGGCCTAAAACTTAACCCCTTGATCCAGCCTGTTCAGATCCCTGTGTAAAGCCTCCCTACCCTCAAGCAGATCAACACTCCTGCCCCACTTGATGTTGTCTGAAAACTGACCAAGGGTGCTCTCAATCTCCTCATCAAGATCATTGATAAAGATCTTCAACAGAGCAGGCCCAAATACTGAGCCCTGGGGAATGCCATTTGTGACTTGCTGCCAACCGGATTTAACTTCATTCACCACTGGTCTCTGGGCCCGGCCATCCAGCCGGTTTTTTACCCAGCAAAGTGTTTGCCTCTCCAAGCCATGAGCAGACAATTTCTACAGGAGAATGCTGTGGGAAACAGTGTCAAATACTTCACTGAAGTCGAGGTAGGCAACATCCACAACCTGTCCTTCATTGACTAAGCAGGTCACCTTGCATAGGAGGAGATCAGGTTTGTCAGGCAGGACCTGCCTTTCATAAAGCCATGCTGACTGGGCCTGATCGTCTGGTTGTCCTGTGCGTGCCTCGTGATGGTGCTTAAAATGACCTGCTCTGTAACATTTCTTGGCACTGAGCTCAGACTGATAAGCCTGCAGTTCCCTGGATCCTCCTTCTGCCCCTTCTTGCAGATGAGTGTCACATTTACTAACTTACAGTTACAGAATGGTTTGGGTTGGAAAGGACCTTAAAGATCATCCAGTTCCTACTCCCCTGCCATGGGCAGGGACATCTCCCACTAGACTAGGTTGCTGAAAGCCCCGTCCAGTCTCGTCTTGAACACATCCAGTGATGGAGCATCTGCAAGTCAGTCAGCTAGGACCTTCCCGCTTGGTCAGCCAGGACTGCTGATAAAAGTGGAAAGTATCTTGGTGAGCACTTCCAGATCCCTCAGTACCCTTGGGTGAATCCTATCCATCCCCATAGACTTGTGTGGGTCTGAGCAGTGTAGCAGGTCACTAACCATTTCCCCTTGAATTATGGGGGCTTCATTCTGCTCCCTGTCCCTGTCTTCCAGCTCAGGGAGCTGGGCACTCAGAGAAAACTGGTCCTTCTATTAAAGCCTGAGGCAAAGAAAGCTTTAGAAGCACCTTAGCCTCTTCCTCACCCTTGGTCACTATGTTTCCCCCTCCATCCAGTAAAGGATGAGGCTTCTCCTTAGCCCTAGTTTTGTTGCAAGTGTCTTTATAGAAACATTTTTTATTGTCTTTTATGGCAGTAGCCAGATTATGTTCTACTTGGGCTTGCCTTTCCAATTTTCTCCTTCCAGAACCTCACAACATCCTTGTAGTCCTAAGTTGCCTGCCCCTTCTTCCAAAGGTCATAAACTCTCACCTTTTTTTTTTTTTTTTTCCCTTGAGTTCCAGCCAAAGGTCTCTGCTCAACCAGGCTGGTCTTCTTCCCCACTGGCTTGTTTTTTGGCACATGGGGATGACCTGCCTCTGTGCCTTTAAGAGTTCCTTCTTGAACCATGCCAGCCTTCCTAGATTCCTTTCTCCTTCAGGAGAGATCATCTGGTCCAGAACATTGGATGTCACTTACAGAGGAATAGTTCCCAAAGTACTCTATTTTTCCCCACATACTGCTTTTGTTTTTGAAAAAACATTTTAAAAGTTCTGGCCTTTCAAAATAGGGAAAATACTAACTTTTGATAAGGCTTTGTGCTTCTGGAAAACAATATTTTTTCCTTATGGTTGGGAAACATTTGTTTTAATAACAGCAAATGTGTATTTTGAGTTTTGCAGCCCAGGTTGCATTAACATAAATACTTGGAATACCCTTGGTCACAGTTAACTTGTGCACGAGAGAGTTCTCCACTTCTTCACATTATTCAGCATCTTTATGTCTAATTGTTTTTCCCCTTCATATGCTCTGTTCCTAAGATTAGTACAGTTTTCTTCCTCGTGGATAAATAATTTAAACACCTGGGCTGATTAAATGCATGCATCTGAGCTCAGAACAATCACGACTTTTTGGTTGGTTGTTTTTTTTTTGATTAAGAAACTGACTCTTCTGAAGAAGATTCAAAGCAACTGAAAATAGCTTCCTCACAGAAACATCAAGTATAACTTGAAAATTATCGCTATCGTGTCATGAATGCTGGCAGTGTACATTTGCCTTCCCATTAGCCACGTCTCATTGAACAATCAAGGGTTTATTGACAACTCATTTACTTTGCCTAATTGTATGACTTACTGGAGGGCAGGACTGTCCTTCCCTTTGCAGAGTGCTGGCAAAGATGTCAATGCTAAGTGGGTCTGTGTTGCGCAGTAACTTGATTGCTCTGTTGGGGGTTGTTACGTAAAGACAAAGTTGACTGCGGAAGGTTTGAGGCAACCTCTAATTTTGGATTTGACCGTGCATTACCTGCAATGCTCCCCTTACCTGGCACAGCAGGGGAAGATGCCAGAGTCCTTTGGGCTAAATGTGATGCCCCTGTAAAGTGACAGGGCTCATGGCAGGGTGGTTGGCTAATCCGGAAGGTCTGGGCTCGGCTTGGTGGTGCCAGGAGCAGCTGCTCAGGGGTGGCAACAGTTAGTGCTAGTGTGAAGAGAGCTGTTGGAGAGGTTTAGGAGCCAGGACCTGTCAGGTTCCCCCTCTGCTGTTGCTGTTCCCACTGCTGTGGGCTCATCTGGGGGCTTGTGTAAAACCCATTGCGCTGGTAGGGGCAGATGCGCCTCTTGCTAGGGAGGGTGGAGAGGCTGCAGCAGGGCTTCCCTATCTTGAAAAAGTCCTTTCTGCTAATTTTCTTACCAAAATGTCTTTTCAGAGAGGAGCAGCTCTCTTGCTTTCCCCATGTAAAGCCACACATGCTCCACAGCTGCCTCTGGAGAACTGCAACCCAAGCTTACTACCTAAGGAAAGAAGGCTTTTTCCCTAATGTGAGAGCTATTTCATCCTGCATTGGTATCACTCAGTGCTCTGCTGTTCCATCTCAGGCTGGCTGACAATAGCACTCTCAGATGACTGGAGTTTCCTCTCTCTTTGTTGTATAAAATACTCTCAGGGACTACTTTTATAGAGCAACTGCATGTCTCTAGGCTAAAGTTATACCACAGCTGGAAAACATCTCTCGTCTCACAGTCAAAACGTCTTATATCTAGAGATTTAAAACCTCATGCCAGAAAGCTGTGGCCTAATACTTTGCCCATGATTTCCTGCTATACCAGCACTACTCTATGAGAACAGGAATACCTTGATTGCCTGTGTGTCTGTCTTATTTGCAGAGAAAAGTGTGGAGAAAACCAATGAACTTATGAAAGCTTCACTTTGCCTTTTGGTTACCCAGCCCCATCTCTCCTCCTCCTTTTTGTTTTAGAGTAACCTGGCTGATTTATCATCACATTAGCCCTTCGTCTGGCTTTCCACCCTCCCTGATAAGCAGTGCTCAGTCAGGCACCACGCTTTCAGCAAGTCAGGGTAATTTCTGCTTGGATCCAGTTACTGCTTGTCTGTTGGACCCATCCACTACTGTATCAGCAGGTGTTTTTTGTTGTTTCTAATTATTTTACCCTAGTCCATCACAGTTCCCTTTGCTTCTTCTGAAGCAAATCCTGTGCCTGCCTTTATCTCTTGGCATGGTCTGGGGAGAGATGTGGGTTTCCTTGTTAATCCCCTGCAGGCTTCCCGGCAGCTTTCCATGCAACTTCGCCTCTTGCCATCCTGATCTCCAAACAGACCCTTCTCTCTCCTGTTTACCACCTGCTCCCATCCCACCACCACTTTGATCTTCCAGTCCATAGAAACTCCCTGAGCTATGGCAGCTTTCTGTTCTGATGCCAGTCATTCCTTCATGATGGATGGCCTCACGAATAGACCAGTCTCTCTGGGCTGTGCCCCACCACTCTCCTCTATGCCGGTACTTTCCCTGGAACTTGCTGACAGTCATCAGTGAAGCTTTGTGCTAAGGACATCTCCCACCTGGCCGCAGCCAGTACTCCAGCAGGTCTCTGTTCAGTTGCATCATCTCCTCAGCTTAGTTTGCTTATCAAAAGCATCTCTTAAAACCTTAAAAGTACTGCTTCCTTATCACCTGATGAGTTCCTCCAGAGTTGTGGTGTTGTCTGAAACTTTTATGAAAGGCTTAATTCATGCCCTGTCTGCATTTCTGCCTGCACCTGCATAACTTGCAGGAGGCCTCCATTTGTAGCTTGTTCCTTCATCATGGACTTTCCCTAGAGTTTGGTTAGGTGCCTGTGCAATGTGATTGCAGGGCACTAAAACTGTTCTTCACTGACTGTGTCAACAGGTGATGTAGAGAACCACAATTAAAAAAAAATGCAGAGAGGACTGACTTCAGTTACTTTTTCCACTTCCTATCACATTCTTTTATCATCACACTTTTAAGAGATGACAGTGGGTTCTGATCCAGAGGGTTTGGTATCTGCTGTGCTGGGAGATGGAGAGCTGTTAGAGTGGCGAAGCAGCATGACAGCTAGTGATACTTAACTTGTTCCAAGTGGGGAGTGAAAAAAGGGTAAATATCTTTCCCAAAGAGACCTGGCTTCCCCGCAGTATTAGCCAAGACCGAGCGAGGAAGGAAAAATCCAAAACAATGCAGAAAGTGCAGGAACTAAATGATGTGAGAAACATTTTGAGGCTGTTGCATCCCCATCTTGTTACTAGTTCCACTTAAGTAATTTCTTGGCTGCTCAGATAGAGCTGAAGCAAAAGAGCCCCAACAGGATCTCTGCCACTTTTACTGCTCCTGGTGCCTGAGCTATCTCCAGATGAACCAAAGGTTTCCAGTCTGGCTGTCTTATGTTGTTGTGCCCCTTGTATGTCCATGGGATCGGGGACAGGCGAGACGTGAGCTAGCTGTGGTGATTTTGGAGGCAGGAAGAAATCCCAGGAGCAGTTGAGGCTAGGCAGATGCTGCATTGTTTGTTTAGATCCTGGGAAAGCCTCCCCAGAGCCTGACTGGTACTGACACCCACTTGTCTCTGGGGTGAGTGGCACAGGATGCTGTATGGGTGCACGGATTGATTTGGGCCATGCAGGTCCAAGTTACTTAGCATTTTGGACAGCCGTTTCAGTGGGATTTTCTCCATAAAACTAACCAAGAAGAAAGACTGTCAGCATTAAGTGACTTCCCCCCCCCCCCAGCTATTTGTCTTATTTTGCTTGTAAAGAGTAATGGATGAACCTATGTAAGAAGAAGCTTTTAAGACCTGTTAATGGGAGTGTGTGTTGAAGTATAGTGTGGTTATATGGAGTGCAGGAAGAGAAAAACTCTTTTGAAGACTCAGCATGTGATGGTGAGAAAATCTGTTGCACTCCTAGACCAGAAGAGGACCAATGCAGCTTTCGTTTACGCTGTGCTTTCTGTATGGCATATGTTAAAAACGTTTGAGTTGTGTTTAAGAAAAACTGAATGTAAATCCCGACACGTTTGCTTGTTCATAATAAAATACATTTCCTCACTTGGTCGTCATTGTCTCCTGGGAAAGTCACACCAGTTGTATTAATTTAATGGCAGATCTATTAATGAAGTCAGCAGGTTTGGGATTTCACCCCATGAGTCAGAGAACTTTGTTTATTCTGTTGCTATAGGCTGTGGGGTTATAAAAACGTGATTGCTTCATGCTGTCAGTTTGCAGAAGGGTAGTTGTGAGGAAGGAGACTTGAGCTGACAGAATTATCTGCCAAAATAATTAAGTGCATAGCTAAATGAATGTAAAAAGACCAGACAAGTAAATTGCTTTTGTACAAATGGCCTTTTTTTTAAAATTTTTTTTATTTGTTGAGGCTTGCTGAAGTATGAAGATCCCTCTGTGAAAATAAGGTGAGCAATTAGTATTAATTGATTTGGTTTTTAATATTGGTTGGAATGAACTTGCTGAGGATTAGTGTGGAAATGTATGCAATTTCAGGAGGAATTGATTGCATTTCATCTCTCCCATTTGTAGCTTTCCCTTAAACTGCTAATGAAAGTTCAATAACTAATGAACAGAATGTTTCATTAAATGTGCGTTCAGCTCAGAATAGTTAACAAGTGTCTTTTTGGGATCCATTCTCCTTGCTAGCCCCTTCCTTTGCTGAGTATACAGTCTTGGATTTTTTTCTTTGTTTTTTTTTTTGTAAAGATGTAAGTGGAGATAATAAGACTTTTGTGTCCATTCCAATATTCCTCTTTAAAGAGTATTTCGCATGGAATGACTGTTGTGTTTTTTGTGTGTGTGTGTGTGTGTATTTTGCCTTTGGTAGCAATTACTGCTGCTTGCAGTTGTGGCTTCCAGTTCAGAACAAAGCTGTTTTGTGTGCCTTGCCAGTAATAATTGTTGACAGTTGATAATGTTGGAGACCTCTCATTGTGGCTGGGATCTGAATTATACTAACTGCTACTGAACCCGAATTATAGGTTTTTAATTTTAGCTTCAGGGCTCCCATGCTGGAATATTCTCTTTTCTTTGGTAATAAACCCCCCAAAAAATCAGGGTTAGAGGTCTTTCCTAAACCTACTAAGTGAGACAGCACTGAAGTGTCAGAAAGACTGCCTTAATTTATATTCTTACTCTTGTCTGCTCTCAGACTTTCCTAGTAACACCTAGTTATCGCATCCCGTGGGGCCGTTAAACTCGTTCACTGTGTGTTTAAATCTGCAATATATATGTTAAGTGGAATATATTGAGTAAGAAGGGAATTGCTGGGGGACTCTGCCTATCCAGTTACTGATGCAGCTCATGGACCACAAGCCATTCAAAGCTCAGCCTGAGCAGCTGGAAACAGAGGGTGGCTGCTGCAGTGGCAGGGGCATCTTGATGAGCTCTTGGTGCTTGCACCAGTGATGGTGAGTTGCTGCTCTGGATGAGGCCTTGGCCGTGAGTCTTTCTTGCTTGTAGCTTTGAATGAAGTAAGTGGTGTTAGCTGAGCGTTTTTCAATTTATTTTCTTGGTTAAATTTTCCTGAGTAGGATGGTATGAAAATGAACGTGTCATTAACACATGGCCAGGAATGCTGTTTGCTCAGAAGTGATTAGGAGATTAAGTAATGGATTAATTGTAATTATTCTATTGGAACCGTCTTAATGTCTGTAGATGCAAGGCATGTGTCTGCTCTGAAAGGGTTGTGTCTGGGGCTTGCTGGTGTGGGATTGCGGGAGGGTGTGTGTGTGTTGTGTTACTTTGGAGAATTATTTGTCAGCCATTCACGTTTTCATCCTCGTTTCTGAAATTAAAGCTGTTTAGCTTTCAACTTTGAATTGGTCTGAAATTTTAAATTTTCTTTTGCATATGGAAACTGTTGGCAGGCAGAAGAAGGTTTCAGGGAAATGTTCTTTTTGCATCACAGGAAAGCTTGGAGAGTGATGAAACAGTTTGCCTTTTGTCACTTGTGAGTATCTAGAGGTACCTACTGGGGTATGAGTTGAAGGTAGGCTGAAACTGGATGAATGAGGTGGTTCTTTATGCAGTCTCCTCTTCCCAGGAAGTCTTGTGAATACGCTCTTGCATCATATTTGGGTTTGGGTTTTTTTCTTCCATGAAATATGTCTGTGGAAGGCTACTAAATATTGCCAGACTCACCTGTCCTAGGGATGAGTATAAGACCAGGGCAGGTGCTATTGGCACTTTTCTGAAGTGCTCTCCCAGCTTCCAGCATTGTGCAATTTGGGGATTTCATAGACCAGCAGTAGCCTCTTTGCAGCCTCTTTCTATTTAACAGGATTTTCCAGAGGGAGCCCAGGAATGTGTTGTCTTGCCCTTCCTGTGAGTGGCAATGACCGTGAGACCTTGGCATACTGAGAGTCCCAGAGGTGGCCCTGACTGGCATGGCCATGGAGCTTGCCTAGGTGGACCATTGGTCATGTCCTACCTGGCCGCTGCTCTCTGTCTCCAGTGCAACCACAACCTAAGGATGGGGAAAAACTTGTGGTTTAGACATGATACAACTACCTTGGACTTTTATATTTCAGCTAGTGTGAGCAGTGGTGCCTGGGTTAAACATCTATCTAGCAGTGTATGGTGGTGGTGACATGAAATCTCTTATGCTGGAACATAGTGACAAAACAAGAGGCAATGGCCTGAAGCTGAACCAGGGGAGGTTCAGGCTGGATATTAGGAAGCATTTCTTTCCAGAAAGGGTTGTCAGGCA
>WUAM01000089.1:4280528-4331453 GCA_024336885.1 Actenoides hombroni
CCAGAAAGGGTTGTCAGGCATTGGAATGGCCTGCCCAGGGAGCTGGTGGAGTCACCATCCCTGGAGGTGTTTAAGAGCCGGTTAGATGTGCTTAGGGACATGGTTTAGTGGTTTTTGATAGCGCTAGGAATCAGGTTGGACTTGATGATCTTGAAGGTCTCTTCCAGCCAAACTATTCTATGAATCTATGATCCTCAATGAGGATGCATACACGTCTAGCCTAAGGGATTTCATGTCCTTGTGAATGTATTTCAGGGCATCAGAGACCACGTTGTCCAATTTAGAGGTACCCAAATTCTGATTCTCCTCTCTCCCTTGGTTTCTGATGGTCTGCACCAGTTTTTGTGATGACCATATGCATTTTTCTCCGGATAATGTGAACTTGAAATTTGGCAGTGTCATTGTATGTATCATTTGTATCAAGTGTATGTTATGTCTGAGGCTTGTGCTGGGTCAAGGAAAGGCTTGGATGGTTTTGACCTCCAGTCATCAATTTAGTTGATGACCAAATCCATGGTGTAGGTAGGTTGTTTTTTTTTAATGCCTCAGGTCATGGATGAATTAAATTCAATGTTAAAAGCTTGGTCATAGCTGCAGTGGACTGTTCATGGCTTTCTGAAGACAGTCACCGAAGCATGTGACCATGGAGGTGCTTAGTGGTTCACTAATTACATTACTCACCTCAGCTTGCTTGGGCCATCTGTGGTTAATGTGCTGCTTGCTCCATAGCGTGGCATTAAGGTCTGACGATTGTAAACGTTGCTCACTCAGTTCTCCCATGGCAGTGCTCAGAAATGCTGGGCTTCAGCTGTCTGCCTGGCCCCTACAAATAGACACCCTTCGACAGGGAGGTGTGGGACAGATCTCCAAACACAGGGTCTGTAGGTGCCCCAAGCTTGTAGGAAGAAGCTGGGTATGAAAAAAAAATGGCAAAATGCTTATGAAGTGTTAAGACTTCAGACAAAGACTGGTGTTTTACTGAGGAAACTCAGGATCTTTTCTACATTTGTTTGTCTGCTGGCGGACAGTCACTGTCTCATGTGCAAGGGTGCCTGGCCTCTGCCAGCTGTGGAAAAGTGGAGGGACTGAAGAGCAAGGGACAAAATCCAGCAGAGAAACATGGAAGAGCTGCTGTGGGATCCCTGTGGTAAAAATGGCCCTCAGCAAGTGCAATTAGCAGCAACTGGGGTGTGTGTGTGGTAGGTCTCTTGGAAGTTGTGGATGTATAATACATAAATAAGGTCTTTTGAAATGACAAAAACATCCCTTGCTGTACCTTGGTTTCCGTCTATGTGAAATTAGAAAACACTCTGGTTTTTAACAAAGCAGACCTTGTTAAAACAAAAGCAGTGAGTATGGGCACCCTTGAAGTAAACGAATGAGAAGAACGTACCCATTTGGTGTCTGGGTGCAGTTGTGAAGCCAAACACTTGAGTTACCTGAGGGATGCCACATGTCATCCCCCTTCCCTCACCTTTTCTCCCTATTGCAGGGTGTTCCCTGATGTCCTCCACCTATGGCCTTGTCTAGGGGTTGAAAGAGGCTAGGGCACAGTGAGGGGACATCTGGAGAATGGGACAAACTGAAGGGGGGCAGAAAAACTTTGTTTGGCCAGCAGAGAGTAGGTCTCTTTAGTTGTTTGTTATGGGGTTTTATTTTTGTTTTGTTTTGGTTTTTTGTTTGTTTGTTTTTTGGGGTTGTTTTTATTTTTCCTGGTTTTTTGTTTTGGTTTTGTTTTTGTTCTTGTTTTGTTTTGTTTTTTTGAAGAGTGCCAAAAGACACTCTTCTTTACCTTCTGGGAAAAGAAGGAAAAACAGCCTTCAGAAGGGACCCCCCAGGGTGTGTTAGATAAGCTGTCTGCATTTTTGTGGCAGGGAAAGGTCTCCTTCCCTTATGCCCTATCCCATGTAGGCCCTTATCTATTCCCCATCTGAGCCTTAGTGCTGTCTGGTTTTACTGACATTTTTAAAGAGAACTAAACCATTGGTTAAGTCCCACAAAGCCATCTTAAGTGCAAGGCTGTGACTGTGGCTGCTGCCAGTGATGTCCCAAAATGCTGGAGGGCTTCTCTCGTCTTCTCTGGGTTTGCACAGGTCTGCGTAGGGCAGCTGTGTCAGGACAAGCACAGACCACTGCTGGAAGGAAAAGGAAGTCCTCTGCAGGTCCTCTTCCTCCTGCTGGATACCTGAAACACCAGCTAGGTGAGCTTGAGCTCTTGATTACTAATTGCTGAGCTTTTGTGGCTGTTTCTGGCCCTGGCCCCTCTAGTTTGTTTTCTCAATCTGGCCTTTGGTTTCTGTGGAGCTCAGACATGAAATACGGGTTTGCCAGGGTAACATGTACTCTCTCTTTGCTTAGGATTGTTCCATTCAAATGGAGTAGTCTTACAAGTTTAATGACTTTTTGTCAGCACCTTGCCTGTTGCCTCCTCTGCCCTGCAGTGGGAGCAGGAGAGGCAGCAGCAAAGATGACTGAACCTTAAACTTTCAGCTTGGTGTGGTTGTAGAAGAAAATCCGTAATTATTCTGCCGAGTCCCCAAATCATCTTGAAATATGGGAGGAGAGGAAGATGAATTGTACTTCAGGTTTCTCCTTGTGCTGGAAGTGTGGGAGGGCATCCTTGGGCCTGGGTTTGCCTGATCTATTTGCACCATTTGGGATGTGGGGAGAAAGGGTATCAATGGAGCTCTGTCCTAGAAACAAAAAAGACTGTTTTTCTAGAACGATATGAGCTGTGCCCTGTTGGCATGTTGTAAGGGTCTGCAGCGGTAGTGAAAGCACAGTTTTGCTGCTGGTAGAGAGAGCCCTCCACCCCAGCTGAAATCCCAACTGAGGTCTGCAGAGGAGGAGGGTGCACCCTGATGGGTGGCAGAATTGGGAATGGCAGCGCATGGAATGCCTCGGGAGATTTGCCTGCTGCAGACACTCGAGTTCTCCGGAGGCAATGAACAACCGAGTCTCACTCCACTGGGAGGTTATTTATTCCTCCTTCTGTTGGACAGGAGAGGGAAGAGCTCATGCGTGGTGCCTCCTGGCAAGTGCGAGAGGGACCCAACAGCAGCATAATGCAAGTGTCTGGGGCTGGGGATCCTGCTCAGTGACTTGCACAGCCCAAGGGCCGTGGTCCGTGAGAGCCAGCAAAAGCAACAGCTCCAGGGGTTGCTCCTGAGGCTTTGGTTTGAGGCCGGGGATCTGTGGCCAGCAACTTGCAGCAGACGGGACAGTGTAGCGCCAGGTAGGGTAACAGCGCTGAGCCGGGTGGATAGCAAGGGGGAAGGAGGTTGCTCGAGGAAGCGCACAGACCTGCTCGAGGGTGACGTGTCCCGACCTTGCCAACGGGGCAGATAAAAAGGACTGACTGAACCGGGGCTGCTGGTACAGGCAGAGCTGGGTGAGGGGTGGGAGGTCAGAGGGATGCGTGGTCTCTGAGCTATGCAGCCCGTAGGCCAAGAGAAGCCTTGTTTATGTCAGCAGAGTCTGACACATCTTCAGGGGCTTTCACTGGTGACCGATAGTAGTAAACATTGCTCTCTTAGATCTGCCCAAATCCTTGTTGACAGAAGGAATGTGCAGGTTTCTTGCCGCATACCTCCTCTTCTCCAGCACACCCTGCTTGCATACACAGAGGGAGACCCGTTTATCCAGCTTTACTCTGGGCCACTGATAATCTATAGGTATTGGTGCTGGGAAGCCTCCTGCTGCTGTCCTGAATGGGAAAGGCTCATTTGAAGGGGTATTTCATCATTCAGCTGCAAACATGAGAAGTCTTGCAGTATTGTTGCTGGGTGGAGATCTTCTGAAGACATCTGTATTGTGTGACCCTATTTTTACACGAACACAGTTTCCAGCTGATAAGGATGGTATCTACTGAAGCTGATGAAAGCTTGCCCTGTGTTGGTTCGAGAGGAAAAAATTATGGAAACAATGGTGATTCAACATGTCTGTGATGGACAGAAGCCTCTCTTTAGGGCTAGTGGCTATCCTTAAAAGGATGTATACCTTCTCTCAAACTGAAGCTGAAAATTGCTTTATTTTTTGTACTTTGGAAGGGTTTCCAAGGAAGCAATAAGACTCATCAAGCATTTTGAAAGTTACCCAAGAGTATTGCCCTGCCTGAAATCTGCATATGGTTTTTCCAGCACCAGTGTGCTCATTAGCTGATCTGCTAAGCTAAGCATCTTTCTTCGTGTCACTACATTATTTTCTTGGTCTCGGCTGTCAGTTGTATCTCAGCGGTGAAACTGCTTCCTTTAGGGAGCCATGCCAAAAATTGCTTGAAGCTGAATCTGCAGTAAGGGAGGACTGGGTATAGTCTGTAGAAGTTAGGGAGAGAACACTGATACCGTAATCATACAATTACAGCAAGTGATAAAAAGAGAAGAGTAAGATTGGTAAGGCCCAACTTTGGCCAGCACCAGCAGGTCACAATATGGGCATATGCGTGTTTATGAGATGGGGTGAAAATCTGTGCTTCACTTGTTTTGTTTCTAGGCCTGCTTTGGTTCTTTGTGAAGAGGAATAATTCAATCACCATTACCTTAGTGTTACCTTTAAATGTATTGTTAGGTTTTCAGGTGTTAAGCTGACCTTTGTTTCTGAAGTGATTATGAAAATAGGTTAGCTCTTGGAGAGACAAGAAGTTAGAAGTGTCTTCACCCAGCTTGGGCTGGCAACTCTGGATTTCTCCTCATTTGGATAGGAAGAGCAAGTTGTCCTAAGGTGTCTCAAGCATCAAGTTTTACAGAAAATAAGAAAAAAAACTTTTTCTTTTTCTTTTTTTTTTTTTTTTCATTTCTAGTATGTCTGTGCACTTAAACTTCAGTTCATGTTACTTAAGTATTTGTTGAGGTGCAGTCTCATCCTGAATAATATCAGAGAGGGGTATTTCACTATGTTTCTGCATGCCAGCTTCGCATTTTCCTCTTCTTTCCTCCTCCTCCTCCATTTGCCATAGTCATGGACCTGCTAGAGTTAAGAGTGGTGCATATGTGAAGCTGTAGAAGACCTTCCCTCACCCAGGAGCTCTGGAGTTCTGAGTCCTCTGCCACCCTTGTTGCATGCTGTGTTTGGTGAGGTCTCTTGTCTATACCCATTTGTACTTCAGGCTCAGGTACTGTACTTCCTTCTTTTATCCCCATGAAAGACCAGCTTTTCTTCTTTTGTTTGCAGGATGCTTTGGGCTTTCCCTTTGCTTGGTGGTGTCACTAGCCACACAAAACCAGAAGATGCCAGAAATGCAGGAAAGGAGAGACAATTGTATGTTGGGATTGTTGGTTTCTTCTTCCCTGCAGTTGACAGTGGCAAGTAAATGAATCTCTGGTCTGTAGCAATATCTGGCTGCTAAACGCTTTCCTGATGAATTTTAACCAATGTGAAATTTGAAGATAACAGGTGTTGGGAAACATCACTTGCTTCTCATCCTCCCATCGTGTGGATTAAGTGTGGGGGATGCCCGAGGTTGTCCCTGGAGCATGGGTGCAGCACCATGCACGCTGGGCTTTGGCAAGGCTGTGGTGTGCCCTGACCTGCTGCTTGCCAGTCGTGCTGGCTGACACTGTAAGAAGAAAGCACCAACACATACAGAACAGGTTTTGTTGAGGAGGGAGATGTTTTTGCAGTAATTCACTACTACGCCATTTCCAGTCTTGTCTTTGCAGGAGTGCTTTCTTTCCTCTGTGCTGTACCCCGTCTGATAATTGCTTTCCTTCCAGGGATCCTTGGTGCGTGTTGCCTTCCCTTCCAACCTTTAGCTACCTGTTGAAGAAAATGAATCCGTTTTTGTTTTCTCTCACCAAGTGCTGACAGCTAAATGGTGTTGGAATGGCCTCTTTTTTGAGGCACTAAAGGTGACTGAAGGTTTCTTAAAGGTTTCTAAAGGAATTAAGAAGTGCAGGGATCTGATCTGCCTCCCAGATCAAGTGGAGCATATTTCTTGCTTGTGCTATCGGCATATTTACAGGCCAGGATGATAATCGTTGCTGGTTTGACTTGGTGGCATATTGAGATGGAAGATTTGGCTGAGTCCATGGACTTTAATACTTCACTGGGACACACTGTTCCTAGCTAATACAAGCACGAAACTGAGGTCATGTTGTGTGGTGCCATAAAACAAGTCCTGGCTTTGTGTAAGTGGGTAGGACAGTTGATATCGATGGAGTCCCTCTGGCTTGCCAACAAAACTTAATCTAGGCTTAAATCTTGTATTTCAAGTTAGATATAGCAGTGTCACTCATCAGTGGATGCTTTCCTTTAAAATTGCTTCCACAGTGCTTGGTGGAACAAGGTAATTTCTACTTTTTTAAGCTTTTGAAGAGGTTGAATCAATTTGTCTTTTGTTAACCCATGCTGATGTTTTCTGTGTTTGAAATGCTGTTTCTCCTAGCCAAGATTAAAGTGTTGAATTTCCCATTCTCATTTAACTTAAGAACATTCTAAATTTCAGAGGCTGAAAGCATGTAGCATTGCTAGAGGAGACTATACCTGTAGCCTTTGTTGCAGACAAAACATTCAAAAGCAAAGGAGAGTCATTTTGTGCAATTTCCTTTTACAGAATAAGACAGAACTTGTAGAAATCCTCAAGAGAATTTCACCACTGATGCCTACCCATCCATCTATAGAGCTAAAGCTGCAGTAATGTCAGAGCGATTGTCAGTCCCTGGGTTTCTTCCTTCAGATTCTTCAGAGGGCTGTTTTGATATCTGGGTCTGTTTTAATCTCTCTGTCTCGTTATCAGAGTCTGTCTGCTACTTACGACTCTGTACTTGGGTTGCAATACCTGCTTCCGCTCCAGATGCCTGAAGTAAACCTGCTGCTACTTTGGTTCAAGTAGTCTCTTCGGTTGTTTTGGAGGTGGATACAACCTGGCGTACTCTTGGTATTTAGTTGTGTTTAAAGTGGTGTTAGGCTAGTGACCCGAAGGTCCAGTGTGCTTAAATATGTCACGTAAAATAGCCTACATCTTAAAGAAAACACTAATAAATAAAATAAATCAAAGTCTAACCATGAACTTGTGAGGATGACAAAATGCTGCTACTGCCCTGTGGTTCTGCTTCACTGCTTGTCGTACTGGGTAACAACCCTGACAGGGGCTGCAAGATCACTATTGTACTGCATAATGAGGATAAGGGAGTCTGCTGCTTACACTGGGCACTTGCCTTATCTGCCACACTGAGCAAAACTTCTAGTGGTACCTGGAATGCAGCTGCTGCTCCAGGTGTCACAGACAACCCCAGCAAGGGCATGGGAGACTAAAGGCAGCCTCTTGCCTTGCCTGCAGCTGATGTGGGTTTCTATGGCCCCATGGCTGTCGAGGGGCCTTGGTTTGGGTGCCCATGGACAGTCCACGTGCCCTGTGGTCTCAGTGAGGCCTTTTCTACAGAAGGAAGTAGTTTTTGAATTGTCCCCTGTCTTTTGAAAATGCAGCTGGTGGTCCCTTCAGTTCTGGAAAACTGGCCTTAGAAAGAGGCTACTGAGCTTTCTTAAAATAGCTAATTAAGGGTGAATTTAAGCTTGTCTGTGTGAGAAACTAGCCAGCCTAGCTGTAATAGGATTGTTCTGGCTTGTTTTAATTGTGCTGGTCTAACTTGTGTGGATGCTTTAGTACGGGGTAGCGTTTGGGAGCAGACTTCTCTCTGAAACCTGCAGTCATACCAATCTGTTAAGACTGTTTGAACCCTTCTTTGATGCCCATTAGCTTTGAGACCTACCAGCAGTTACGAGTGATCCAGGTAGCAGAGAACGTTTCTGATGCTCATTCTTAGTAGTCCTTGCTGCTTGTGCTGTGGATCCGAATGTCTTTGCACTGCAGATGACCCATGTTGAGGGTCATGACAATAGTCTTCCGTAAATATTTTAAATCAGGAGTTACTCATGCATACAGTATTCAATTTTATTTATTTATTTTATTCAATGTTAAGAGGAGAAGAATTGAACACTGGGAAGTTCCGGGGAAACCCTGCCTGAAAACTGCTTGTGTGCATTCATCACAGCGGTCTTAAGTAAATAGTATGCAATTGTGTAATGAGTTTGTTTATTTATTGTTTCTTTCTAGGACATTTGTTGAGGATGTTTCCTTTCAGCAGAGAATTAAAAGATTTATTTATTTATCTTAAACATCCCTTATGTAACCTGCAAAGAATATTTTAAGCAGCAGTTTGCTTTTTTTCCCCGTTTTATTTACAAAAGTAGTTTGTGAAGAAATATCAGGACATGTCTATGATTGGTTGTGGTTGCAATTCTCTTGTGGATTTAGGGAATTGCTATTGCTCTCCCTTGCTTAGCTGTGGAAATTCCCTTTAGAAAGGATTTAGATGCTGGGGGAATTTGGGCTCTTCTTCATGTCAAGTCTTTGTTGGGCTAGAGAGAAGGTTGTCCTTCTAACTATTAAATTCCTGCACTGTGAGCAAGGAGATCAGTGCTAGCCCCTGAGTCTTAAAGCAAGGAGGGTTTGTGTGAGCATTTCACTGACAGAAGAAGCTTTTGGCTTTTTTCTTGGGGAAGCAGCCTAGCTCTGTGGCTAGGACTGCCTGATGGAGTGGTCCAAAAATCTCCAGCAGCTTAAACAGGGCCTCTATTGCTATTTTCCCCTTTGGGCTTTAGATCAAGCTTTTGATAAAAGTGTCACAAACTGTGGAGAGAAAAAAAAAAAAAAAAGGAAAAAAAAAAAAAAGGAAAAAACACTAAGCATTATCTCTGAACACTTCCCCGTAAAAGTATTTTACTTTAATGGATTGTTTTAAGCCTTGGCTTCTGAGCTCCTTTCAAAACAGATATATTGCAGAAGCCGATTTGCAATATTTATAGAGTTTTGCCACTGAATTTGTTGTGTTTGAGAGGGAATCCCTGTCTTTTTCCACTGCGAATGAATTATCAGGTCCGTTCTCCTTTTTATGGAAGAAGGTTTGCCTCAGAAGACTAAAAGTATAAATTCTGTATCTGATACTTGACTTGAATGGGTAGCACTGCTAAAAAATTAATGGAATGTAATAGCCTGGATGATGATTTCTCTTCTGATGTGAAAAAGTTTTATATTCTTTTTTTCTTTTTAATTGCCTGATGTGCTTTCTTCTTAAGTATCCATATATCTATTTAATTTTTCTTTTTTCCTTTGCATTCAATTCCCTTGGATTCTGGTGCTCGTAGTCAGGTTAGCAACTTACTCTGCCGGCACTGGCATTGCTTTTAGAGATCTGACTGGGCCAGCTGCTGACGCATTTAATACAGCTCTGTATGTTTGAACTTTGTGCTGATAACCTCGGGCAGTTTGGGATGCTTCAACTATATATAAACGGAGCTGAAATAAGAACTTTTTATACTTGAAGACAGTTTTCTGCAGCGGAGGTAACGGTGATTTCCCATCTTTTTTTCCTTGTGTGTTGGTGTGACCTTTGGTTGCCCGCTGCCACGCCACAAGCATCTGTGTTGGCTTTGCTGCCAGTCCCCATGGGAATGGACAGAGGACCCAGGCGTCCAAAAGCCAGCCAGGGCAGCCTTGTGTACCTCTGCGACAGGTGGCATGTGCTGGACTGGCCACAGCATTGCTGCTGCCCCCAGCCACCCCCTTGGATGCCCTGGCGTGAAGAGTGGCAGGCAGCACTCCCATGGGGAGTGAGGGGCAGTGTGGCCCCTTCTGGGTGCTCCTGGAGAGGCGTGGTACTTGGCCTGGGAACGGGAGAAGGGGCAGGGTCTCTGCCTTAATGAGGTTACCTACTTCTTTCTGTTGACATGCACACACGGATTTTTTCCAAGGAGTAATGAGAGCAGGACAGAGCAGATTTGACTCCAAAACGGTGTTAATATCACATTGCAGCAGCGTTTATTTCCCGTGGGCAAAACCAAATGGTAAATACCTTTTAGATGGCGAAGAAACGTTAATTACTGTAGCACATTCTTCTCTTTGGCTCGACTTTTGCCATTTTAAAAGCCTAGGTATGGCATTTTCCATAGCTTGGATTTGTTTGTATGTGAAGTCAGAGTTACATAATTAAAACAATCATGTTTTCCAGCAAAATGCTTTCCCTTAAGTAAGTACTGTCTGTAGCTAAGTAAAAATAAGTAGTGTCTTTATTGAAGTTCTTTATCTTCTTTGAAGGTGGTTGGGGTTTTTTTTTGTTTGTTTGGTTTTTTGTTTGTTTTGTTTGTTTTTTTATATACTATACCTAACTGGTGATTTCCAATATTATTCTTTGTAATTGTTTTGTGGTCACTGTTTGCTCTGGTTTGGAAAGGCTCATTAGGAAGAAAAACACTTGATCCCCAGCCAAAGAGTGGTATTTATGATGTGTTATGTGCTCTTGGTTTGGTGAGGGAGGTTTGCAGAAGGTGTTTTTGCTGCTTTGGGTCCTGTCACTAACAAAAGTGGTACTGATGAGGAAATTGCTTTTTTTCCTGTCTCCTGTGCTTGAGCAGCTTGTGTATGTGCTGCTTGGAAATGGTGGACTGTTGCTGGTTTTGGCTTTCTGAGTTGGAAGACAGGTAGCTCTGCTGCAGGCCCGTTCCTTCTGGAGATACTGACCCAAAGCTCGGGGCAGAAATTAGGCTGGCAGTGCTACTGCTGCGTTCAGACTGAACAGGAAGCTCAGTGGGGCTCTGAGCAAATGAGAGCCCACGTGGTTGGGATTATCTGGCATTAAGTGAAACAACAAACGTGCAAACAAAATCTGGGTGTTCTGCGTTCTTGCACATCTCAAAGGCTTACGCTGTACTGTGGCAGGTCTGAGGACTGTATGACATGTCCACGTGTGCCTGTGTTTGTAGGTTGGTAGGTTTGGGCACCTGGAATGGGAGGTGAGGATGTATCTAGAAGGAGTGGAATCTGATTTAAACCAGGCTTCACAAAGCTGTTTTGTAGAAAGAACTGTGTTGGCAAGGGAGTGTGGAAGCATCTCCTTTCTTCCCTGCTGCTTCCTGGGAGTGGGCAGGTACCTCTGGCGGGCAGATACCCCAGCAAGTAGGCTGGATTGGTGTCCCCAGCTGAGGAAGAGGCTAAGGAAGAAGCTGAGGCAGTCTTTGCAAAAGGAGTGCTCGGGAGCCATGCCCTGACCCCAGTGCAGTGAGGATCTTCCTTGTGTGGCTAGGGAACGGGGACAGCACTTGCCTACGGCAGCTCTCTGGAGACAGGGACTGAAGTCTGTGTTTGTGCAATGGGGGCACCTGGAACGGGGCTGCAACTTTTGGGGTCTTCATGAGGAGGTACGTCTACAAATAATAATAGACCTGCCTTTGGAGGGGCTTTTTGCTTTCCTCAGTGTTGGGGTGACACTTACATGCCTTTTGAGGTACACCTCAGTTGTTCACTTTTCACACTTGTCTCCTTATTTTATAGCACCTTGATGCTGCAATCAGTCTGAGCCACCTCTAGTATAAAATTTTATAGTTCATTCCAACTGAAAACCAAGAGCTTCGTTCAGCTCCACTGTGGTCACCAAGCTCACTGGAGCTACATCATATTGGAGATCCAGAGATAAGCTCCTCTGGGTATGGCACTGAAATACAAATGCAGTCCTGCTGGGATCTGGGCATCTGCTTAACTCTTAGGCTCATGGTGTGTAAATATACCCCATGCATAAATATGTAAAGCCAAGCACATGCCTTGGCCTCTGCAGGCCTTCAACGATCAGACAGATGCAGCATGGAACAACCTGAACAGAAATGGAACAAGTAACTGTGTTTTCATTGAACCTAATGAATATGTTGCAAGAAACAAACTGCGGGTTTTAAAAACCGGCTATTCCACAATAGTTGCATTTCTTTTGGAGCTCAATTATATACCTCTGCATCTATGTCTGTAGGCATTTTGGAAGTGCTAGCCTCTGAACTGTGTTTACGGAGAGGTTACCCATCAGGAATTGACCTTGGGTCCTACAGAGCTAGAGGCATAGATTACAACAGCCTGTGAGACATGGATCCTTAATTGAGGTTTCACATCCTTCGTGCGTCAGCGGCAGAAGGTGACTTACCAGTTGGTTGGATTCACAAAGACAGCGGGTTCACGGAGATGGGTGCATGAGGAAGAGAGACCAGACGGATTGGTTCTTCTTGTTCCTGCTATCCACATTCTTGATCTTCTCAGAGCCTGCTTTTTCAGCAACAAACATGCCTGTGCTGTTACTTGGCCTGGTGGTTTTTGTCTTGCCAAGTGAAGAACTCATCTTGAAAGGCTCCTGTGGGGTACTGTGAAGAGCATCTCCCTGTTCCCTCTGTAAGGCAGAGTTGTGCATACTGTTAGCACAAGCATCACCTCAGACCCCGCTGACTGCAGAGAGACATGAGGGTGCTTTGGGGAGGTGGTGGGGTGGAAATCTGGCTCTAAAACTTTTCTGTGGTTTGTGCATCGTTCTTTTTGGCTGCACAGAATTAGAAAGGTTACATATATTAACCTTTTCTTCTTTGCTTAATATCAACATGTCTATTACTCTTTCTGCAATCTGGCTGCCTGGCTGAGTATGCTAATGTCTTGGGACACGTCTGGGCTCTTTGAGGAACAGTATTCAGACCTTCTTCCTACCATCTCTCAGCCTAAATATTGCTTTGCAATTGGGAAAACCAGTGACTGAATATAAGGGGCATTACTCTCATAATGGATTCCAATACTAACTGCATTGGTGGACTTTTGGGGATGGGAGGAATTCGCCTTTGAAACTGCCATCATCACTAATTCAGATGCTGCTTTGCCACTGAAACAAGAAGCAAAAAAACTTAATAGAATCTTTCCCTTTTGAGTTAATGACAAAATGTTCATGGCTGTAGTATGCATTATAGTAATTACCACCAGGCTTTGCTGTAAATACAAGGCTGAACTCAATGGTGGTGTTGATCTGCAGCTTGCTCATCCCATCTCCCTCCCTGACACTCAGCCCCTCGAGTGAATTATGCCTTGTGTTCATTGCAGAGCCATCTGTTTCCCTGTATGTTCTCTCTTTTGCTGCAACCTGATTTGAATGGAAAGGTGAGTCTAAATACATATGATAAGGAGCAGCTCTTTTGTGCTTCAAACAGCTTGTTTTCCAGCAGAGGAGCCAAGTGATAAACACTGGGGTTCTAGCTGTTCCATAAATGTGCTTTTAATGAAAGAGTCCGGTGGATTATTTCGAACAGAGTTGAGGGACACCTGAGTTTTGGGGTTAATTTGACACCTCAGACATAAAGGTCTCATGTGACTGGGCCTGAGCAGCCTTTCAAAGATGCTGAAATCTGTATTATGACCTAAAGCTACTGCCAGATAGGCCCCACCCCCACATGTCCTCCTGATTCATGCAGAGGGGAGAGCTTGTTGCTGCTATCTGGGTTTTTCTGTGCTATCTCCTTTCACACTGTAAATGGTAATTTAATTTCCATATTTAGACACCTTAATTAATTATGAATAAAATAATTTGTATGAATTTTAGAGCTGAAAGGTGATGGATTAATGGCTCCCTGGAAACGTGAGGCCGCTTTACCAGAAGAGATTCAGCACAGGAGTGGCTGTGTCAGTTCTGCCCCATTCTGCCTCATGTGCATACCTTTGGCATGGGGTGTGAGATGGAGGAAGATTTCCATCCCCTGGCATCCTGGGGAGGCTGGCACAAGGGAGAAGACAAGGAAAATGCTAGCAACCATGTGGTGAGATTTTTAGGGAGCCAGTCTGCTTGAAACCACTCTAGGTGGGGTTGATTTTCACCAAGGGTTCGCTTCCACCTGCACACCCTTTGTTGCATGGGTGCAGGAGCACCTAGGGCTGCAGAAGGTAGGATCTGGCATGTGGGGTGCAGATGGAAGGAGTTGTCATCTCTGGCAACAGCGTGGGCTTTGACTGGTCCAAGACACCTGGAGTACCATGGATCTCCATCTCTGCTGCACTGTGCAAGTGGTCTTGTGCACTCATCTTCATTTTCCACTTGCTCGTGGGTGCTTCAGCCTGTCTCCTCTGCTGCCTCAAGCCCCATGGCAAGCTCAATTGTCTGGTGCTTGCTCATGGTGAGTAGGTTGAGGGTCCCCTTGATAGTTGGTTTCAATAGGTCTGGTGAAGTAGGAATTTCGTTCCAAATGCATATTGTCATATTTTATGCATGGTCTGATTAGGTTCCTGTCCAGTAGAGTCAAGCATTGTGCAGATCAGCTCTGGTTGTCTCTTTTTATGCCTTTTCCCCCCCCCCCCCCTTTTTTCTTCTTTAGGCATCATGCAGTACATAGAAATTTTTAGGCTTGGTCCTCAGGTCTCCACACAGACAAAACTTCCAGCAATCTCAGCAGTCACCTCTGCTTGTGATGAGAGGCCGGTTGCTTGATGCCTGTGGGCATCAATCATTTTACAACTGCAGTTTTTATCAGGTGCTACTCGAGTAGCTCTCTTCCTCCAATAAGTGTTTTGCATTTTGGAGCTCTTTACAGTTCCTTTTTTCTTTTGTTATCATTCTGTAGAGGCCAGTGGACCTGAAATTACTTCTGCCATCTGTCTTCTGGCTCCCGAGCAGCAGTGCCTGTTTGAAGCCTGTGTGCATACACACGTTACCTGGTCCTTTTTATTCTTGGGGACAGTCCTGAGCTGAGCCCAGGTTTTGTACTCCAGGCGCTTCTAGGACCAAAAGTGCTTTGTTTTATTTTCCTAGAAGCTTTGCTTGCAAAAGCGAACAGTGAGCAGTCCAACTTCTGGCAATTTTATTTGGCAAAGTTTCTCTGGGTTATCTCTAGCTCTTCCTCTGCAGAACTGGTGGAAATGATATTGTTTAATCCCAGCAGTCTTCCTGAAGTCCCTGTTTTCGTGTGTCTGGCTCATCACCTTCCCGAGTGCCGTGGGTATTTATCTCCAGTTTGTTATCCTACTAGTTGATTCCTTGGCTTTGGATGCAGGTCGGGTGTTGTGCAAGTTCTGTCTGGAGGGCAGATTGCCATCAACAAGCTTCAGTATTTTTTTATGAAACAATACTTAACTTCCAGGGGTCAGCTAGAGGTGACGGTATCGTGTTGCTTGGAGTGACTGTCAAGGCAGTGACAAAGCTTTATGCTGCATAACTCATTTTAGTAACACCAAGTGCAATAAACAACTTGCTTGGACTGCGAGAGCAGCAGCAAAAGCAAGCTGGGTTAAGGTTTTAGGTCCTTTATAACAAACTATCAAAAAAACCCCAGTCTAAATGGAAGTGTTCATATTACTCATGGCCCCCGTTGTTTTGTATGACTTCTTCATGCTTCATCGTTTCTTTTCCAAGCTAATAATTTCATAGCATTTCTTTCACAGGGTTATAAAACAGAGACTAAGTGAAGCAAACACTGTTTGTGGAGTGTGTAGATGGATGCGGTGCCATAGGTTGATGTACTACATGTACCTGCCTGTAGGCTTCAGCTGGTGCTCAGGGGGGTGGAAATTCACCTATGGAAAAGATGGGGCCAAGACGTAGGACTTCCCCATCGGTCTCCCCATTGCCCTGGCCCACCCAGCTGGTCAGGGGGAAGTCTGTGATGGGGAGCCCCATTTCCATCCCCTTGCCCTGTTTTGTGTCCAGCCAGAGCCCCACAGGGTGATGCTCATCAGCTCTGTTGGAGAGGTTTTCTGTTCAGGGTCTCTCTCTGTTTTACTCTGTTGATCTTTCATTCCTCACACCTCTCCACTTTTTTTTTTTTTTTTCGCATGTTTTATCCCTGGCCATCACCTGGTTCCACAAATCTTTCTCTCCTCCTTTATAAAATATAGCTTGCATTGTTCTTCAACCCACCTCTGTTACTCCTAAAACATGGGTATTGCAGCCCAGGCTACTTTTGGTGAAAGAAGATGTCTGGTGGTAAAAGAGAGGCACCAACTGAAAGCCCTTACTGCTTTTGTATATGTTTACCCCAGTACTTGCTGGGCTGGGCTGTTCTTAAAGTTTTCTTGAAGGTTTAAAGAGAAGAGAGAAGAAGAGAGAAGAGAGGAAGGCATGTTTGTGTAAATGTATTGAACTGATAGACAGCCTGTTCTGAAAACAGCAAAATGAGACATGTTCAGCTTCTTGAGGATCCACTCTGGTATATAGCCACATCCTCTCGTACTGAATTGCTCTGCTGCTTCCTGAACCTGCTCATAAAGGTGTAATTTACACTAGTTACACTAGTGATTGTAATTACTTCTATAACTTATGCTAGGTTGTATTTAAAAAAAACCCAAAAGGCAGAAAAAGCAGAACTTTGGAGCTTTCATGTCTGCATGCTCCTCCTGAATCCTGCAACTTTTCCAGTTCCTTCTTGACAATTAACGTGACTGCTCAGTCTTGCTTCTGCTTAAGTCTGTAGCATTTTAACCGCTGCTTTCTATAAGACAAAACCTGAGTTTCTGTAAGTCATAATGACATACCATAGATGTTGTTAATGAGATGGTGATACATGAGTAAAATGCCAGGATGAGAAGGACATGTTTTTCTGAGATGACATAACACAGTAAGTGTTGCTCTTTTCTTTTTTCAGGGTGTTTTATCAAAAAAGAAAAAAGGGAGGAAAAAACAGAGATAGGACATCATACGCAGTCCTCCCTGTGCCATCCACGTCCCACCCAACCTAGTTTGCCAGAAGGATAAATGTCCCAGAGTTATGAGGTCCTTCCCTTCAAATCCTGAGGGGCACAGCAGCCTCAGGGGCATTCAGGCTCCAGCCTGTTGAAGGGAGCAGCAGAAATCATTTGGCTGCCAGATATGCTGCTTGTTGGGTGCACGATTGGGTGCCAGCAGGGTGTGAGTGCCAGTGTACCTGCTGATGGGGGAGCTGGGAAGGGAAGGTTGTGGGGCGACACGGACACAGGAACACAGGCTGCACTATTTCTGCCCTCTACTTGATTAATTCTACCTGATTATTTGTAATCATTGGTCTATCCAAAGTCCCTGCACTCCTGACTGGGAGAGTAATTAGATTCCCATTAGCTTTCAAAGAAGAGCGTGGTTTTCCCTAATAAAACCTCGGGTTTCGGAAGGCTGTTCTTGTTGGGAGCCATCCTTCAGGTGACCGAAAGCACGCATCCAGAGGATGTTACCTGTCACCCGTGGGCTCTGTTTGAGCTGTGGATGCTTGGGTTCACAACCCCTCCAGGGCTGGTAGGTGGGCATGCAGGTTGTCTGCTCTCAGCCGTGCTCAGTTGCAGCCTTTCCACCTCCCAGACGCGGGTGCGACTCCCCAGCAAAGCGAGCACAGAGGCCTGGCTCCTCACCTCTATCCTCTCGTGCTGGCAGTCGCACCGGGGTTTGTTCAGAAGCAGGAGGTAATCGATGCTGCAGGTCAGGAGGTGTGTGAGCTGCGCTGGGGCTGCAGCAAGGCATCTTTAAGGGGATTTCATATGTAGCACAGTGACAATATTATTATGCTTCTCACAGAAGCGTGGGTTAGTCTCACTTGATACCTACGCTTGCACCTCCACCTTGAATCTGTCTGCAATAGTCTCAATACTCACTTTGTTGACTTTTGGCCATTTCTAAACTAGCCTTAAAAAGTATCTGGAGCAAAAAACAGGTCGCTTAGCAACCTGCTCCTGCCAAGGGCTGCCAGCGAATGGGTCAGTGATTAACAATTATGTACAATTGAGGTTAAAAATGCAGGGCAGTCTGCAACATTGCTGCTCTGATGGCTGGAATATTTCAGCATTACGATGCTGGGATTTATGGTGGTGGTAAGTAAATTTATACCAGTTGTAGTTCTGACCTCATGAACGTGATGACTCAAGACTTCAGTGTTACGAAATTGTACTGAAGTCTCTTTACTAGTATATTATGAAAAAAAGCATTAAATAACTATTGGATGAGTAACATAGGCATGATCTATGTTTTACATATATCGTTTGTTTCCCCAAGGCTCTGGGCCTTCCCCTGGCCGTATGACTTCCCAAACAAACAGAAGTGGATTTGCATGGCAGAGTGGAAGATGCTGTCTAGCTATAGAGCAGATATGTGGAGGGAAGGTGGGTTTCTGGTTTTGGTCACCTACCTGAATGTTGATGCAGTGTTCCTCCAAGCAAGGAAACAACAAATGCTACATAATCTTGATGAGTATATTTTTCGGAGCCTTATTTTGGCAACATGGGCATTTTCCTAAGTCCTTGGTGGTGCTTTGATTTCTGGATGAAGAGATCCTTGGCAGCCTTTTCTCTTTCACAGAGTAGAAAAGGAGGTGGCTCAGTTATGATTTCATTTACCCCAAAATAAATGTCCCGGTACTTATAACTTCTGCAGGAACACACAGTGAGACTATCAATCATTAAAATGGTGCTTCATCTCTTAGGTGTTTTTATAACCCTGCCAGTGAAATCAAGGTTGTTTTGCCAAGTCATTTTCTTTCATTGTTTAATCAATTTCTAAGGGCTCTTGCCCATTTGCTTCTTTGTTTAATTAACCCTTCTTTTCAGCCTTGTCCCATCTTAGTGGTCATCCCAAACTTGCAAAGCAAGGATCAGCTGACAGTGCCTCTTCAGCAGTCATGGGAAGTGCTGAATTCCAGGAGCTCTGACTGGAGGTGATTTATATTCCTAAGGACTAATCTTCCATCACTGTCTGAAGCTGACAATGTCACGGGCAAGTGGGCAGCTCTTTTCCTTCATTCCCTTGACCTTAATTTATTTTTCTACTTCCACCTAATAAGCTTATTCCCTGCCAACTTAAAAAAATACATATTTGTTTTTAAAAGATTCCTTTTAGGATAATGTTGGTCATCACCTATTCACCTGCCACCACTGGTCCGGAAGAAAAATCATCTTAATGCCCCTTTCCACAAGAGTAAGAGTACGCCTTAATGAATGCTTTCCTTTCTTGGTTTTAATCATCAAACATACTTTACCATTGTCGGCTCTTCATGGCTTCAGACTGAGTGGTAAAATCCATCCTTGAGACCTTGCAGATGCTTTTAGGTGTCATTAAGGATCATTAATATGCACAACAATGCCACATGACAGAGGCTACTAGGGTAGGAAATGAGATCCATCATCTATTCTTACAGCTGCAGGATAACTTTAGGTCAGCAGAAATCAGTTACTGGGACTGGATTTGGGCACAGATTCCTCATTAGTATACTGAGAGAGTGTGGGGGTGGGATGGGGATGGAAGAAGGCAAAGCTGGGCAGCTTTGGGCTTCCTCCCATCCTCGTACTGCAGTATCGATTTGGAATATCTTTTGAATCCTGTAGCTCTTGCAGTCACTTCAGTGTCTCCTGGCTATAGAAAGACTTTGCCCAAACTTGATAGCTTGGACTACATTTGTATAAATTGAATTAATATCCAGTTCCAGGCTATCTACTGCCTGCTTTCACAGGCCAAAGATTTTTCCTTCCTTCTTGGCTTCTTGGGTAATATCTTAATTTCTGCATTCTGAGGCTTTTCCTGGTTTTGCTTGTTTGTTTGCCACCAGAGATTGATTTCTACACCCAGCTACCCAAGGCTGATGGTTGCATGGGGAGTACTTGCGCCTGTTCACAGTGGTACCGATACACTTGGGTGGTTTTGCTGCTGTATCGAGTTGGCAGTGAACACTGCTCCCTCCCCTGCTCCCGTGCAGAGCAGCCAGTTGTGTGCTCACCCTGCTAGGATGAGATGAGAGTTTTAACTCAACAAACTCCCTCTGTACTGGAAAGAAATTGGATGCTGCTGCTGCTGCCTGCCATGTTTCCTGCTTGCTTTCAGTGGTGCATCATAGTTTATTAAAGCTTTCCATCTTCTGCAGTATAGGCCCAGTTTTCTGTTGGGCAACCACTTTGTGGCTTGCAGCATGGACTGTCTGGGGGTGCTGGTGATGAAAGATCTGCTGCACTTTTACCTGTGGCTATAGGATGCTTGCTCAGTAGCCAGCCTGAGCTTTCTGCCTTCTCTTCCACTGAAAGGCCCAGGAGTATCAGGGCTGGGGTGGTAGGTCACAGGGAGCAGGAGTGTTTCCTGCAGGCTGTGGTGGTTCAGCAAAGGAGGGAGACCAGCTGAACAACACATTATATATCTCCTTTTTATTTACTTAAAAAGAGTGTTTCTCCACCACGGAAAGTTCAAGATTGTTCTTTGTGCTGGTTTCTGATAACCACTAGCATTTCCAGCTTGTTTGGTATGTTAATGTTGCTTCTGGCTCTCATGGCATTCACTTTTGAAAAATAAAAATGGTTTTAGTGTGCTTGGCACGGGAGCTTTGATTTGAAATGAATACTGTCAGCCATATTAAAAAGATGATAAATTACACTGAAAAACATGTATTCGTTTCTAGTAGCAGCATTAGGGTTATGCTACAAATAGAGTAAAAGCAGAATCATTTAAAATGCAGGTGTTTGCCCCTCCTGGCTCTTACCGTGCTGGGCTGCACTGCTGTTTGCATGTGTTGTCCCACAGTTGCTTTTTGCTGGTGGTGAAGCCATGTCCCAGCTCCCTGTGTGGTGGCTTCTGCTGGTGCGTGACACCAGCATGACTGGTGGAAGGGGTTGCCTTGTTAGCCTTTGTGGCCTTTCTCCATGCTCCCTGCTCTTCGCTGTGCCATGGGGATTCCCCAGGGCATCCTCAGGCCCCCTTGGCATTGCCATGTCAGATTCAGCTTCAGCTTTGCAGTGGTGTTGGTGAAAGCCCTGCCTCCAGGCAGAGGGCTGCCTGTGAGAGGGCTGCACCTGGGCTACTGGCTGCTCCTCTGGAGTCTTGCTTTTTAGGCTATTTTTGCCTGTTGCCAGTTGCTTTATGTGCTCATTAAAAGCAGTGGGAATTCATGGGTAAAAGGGAAGACAGAAAATGTAACCCGGAGTAAGCTCTAATAGATTTGTAGATGAAAAGCAACTTGACGTATTTCTGTATTTGAGATTTATAATCTAATCATTCCTTCACTTGCACAGCAGGGACTGAAACAGCATGTAGTTATTTACATATAGGGAACATTAAACAGCCACCTCTTTAAACCATATGTGAACATAAAATCCAACAACCACTGCTGAGTAATGAGTATCTGTGAAAGACGAGAATAAAAATACAGCAGAAACAAACATAATGAAAGGGTATTATTGCAAGAAGTAGCTGTGACAGTGGCATATTATATCCCTATATCGAAGTGAAAATGTGACCCTGTAAATCTGTATCATCTCGCCTCTTGAATTAACACTATACACATTGAGCACACGCAGACAGTTTGCTTTGTATTCCTCTCTAGTTGCAGTGAACTGGTTGGGGGCTTTGTGATGCCTCACTGCTTTGCCATAAGGATCTAGAGGGTGACACACCACATCGGTCCAGACTGCTTTGGACATCTTGTCATTGCTCCTTTGGGGCAGTTGTGACCCCTCGGTTATGAACCTGAAAGCTTTTTTTAATTGTTATTATTAATTTTTAATTTACCATCGGCTGATTTTGTGGGTGGTTTGGTTGCTGAGTGCAGTAACCTCCCAACCAGTGTAACGCCTGCCTGTCCTTGGAGATGCAGTGCCAGGTAACTGGCTCCCGAAGCAGCTCCGGTCCAGCAGGGATTAGGATTGATTTGTCCAGGCGCTGAGGCACACTCCTGTGACCACATTGCCTGGGCTGCAGTGCTGCCCACGGTGCTGGGCATGGGCACCTTGGCTTTGCCATAGTTACTGCTGGTACTCGACAACTCCTGTGGCTATTGCCAGGCTGCTGCAGTGCAAGGATGTGTGCTTTGGATGTTTTAGTTGTGAGATTGGCAAGGTGGTTAGGGACTGGTTGTGGTTTTTCCTTCCTCTTTTGGGGGAAACGTGTGTGGAGGGGCATCCTCTTTGGATGCTCTCTCTGTATCGTATGAAGTAAATACAAGTAGAGGCTTTACCTAAAATGCTATGTTTTTATGCTTTCTTTCCACTGGTTGCTTAGTTTACTGAAATACTCTGCCTATTCTCCTGTCCTTTTCTGTTTCTAATGCTAATCACAAACAGGAACTTGAAAATAATTCCCTAATAAAGAGTAGGCATCTCTAAACGGGTGCAGCTGCACCCTGCAGAAGCTGTGCTTATCCCATAGACATATTTTGATGGTAAGTCTAGATACTGGGGTTTTGGCATAAAGTTTAGACAGAGAGAGCTGTTAGTTGTGAGAGGTGTATTCCCTCATGATGAACACACATCTGAATCTCCTCATTGCTGGAGTCCTCTCGTTATGATGAGCCTCAGAAAAGTAACTTTTGTTGTTTTTTAGTATGAAAACAGAAGCTATTTTCTGTCATACGGGTGGATAAGACAGTGAGTTTTTATCACAGAACGCACTGTTTCCTACTACTAAAATGCTGTTTCTAGGTCATTTTAACAAAATACCGTCTTTTGCATCTCTCTCTCATCTTTTAACCCTCTGCATTCCTGTGCTCTGAAGGGAGGGTGATGGAAAAATTGTGAATGGCAGTAGGCTTAAGAAATTTTTTGTTCTTAAATCTCCACTATTTTTACGTAGGATTTTAGAAATCTCAACTATATTTTAATTTGGTTTGTCAAAGTATAATTACCACGAATGAGGTAAGAAACTAATTTAAACACAGCAAGTGTAGCGGAGAATCCAATTTTCAGGAATCAGTGGAAATGTAATTGGAGTCATTAAGTGCTGACTTCGGTAATTAAGAGTTGGTTTTTGACGTTGCAGGCTTGTGTTGCTAATCATCTGTGGAGAGGGTGGAAAAACATTTTATTTGCTGTGAAATTGGTTACTCTCTAGACCCATGTAGCTGATGGCACAAACACTGCCCAGAGGCTCAGGTGGAGCCTCAGCATTTGAGATTTGCTTGCTTTGGTCCCAGGTTCCTTGTCCCTACCTGCCTGCAGCTGCTCCACAGTGGGGGACATGTGGGAGCACATTCTGGGGTGACCCTCTCTGTTGGGGCTCGTGCTCCCTTCTGTATGGAAGGCTTACACTGCTTCTGCTGGGCAACCCCTTGTGAGGAGCCCCTGGAGGCTGTTCCACATGCTGCAGCACCCTTGGGGTGGAAGAAGCTGTCTGTGGCTGGGCAGGCAGGGGCTTCAGCTGCTTCATGTCTGGCCTTAGCTGAGGAGGGCAGTTCAACTGCCTTTCGGTCTTCTCAACTGCCCTTTGGTCTTCTCTTGCGCAGAGGAGGCCCTGGTGTGGGAGCTGGACCAGTAGAGGAACTTCTCTGTCTCAAAACAGGGCCTGGCCATGCTCAGCCAAGGTTTTGGTAGAGTGGTTAACAGCTACCAAGAGGCACCACTTCATTGATAGGTGATGCCATGCAGTGTCATGTCATGGAATACAGAGCAAAAGCTATTAATTTATGATAATATTCAGGAGGAGGATTTTTCTAAGCCAGAGATGGATGCTTAGCTCCTTAACCTATCTTTTAAACTTTGATCTTGGACTGCAGGTCCATCTTGATAAAATAAATAGATCTTTCTGCAGAGTTAAAGTGATGCTAAAGTTATTCATAAAAGAAATCAGTGGTAGAAGGACATCCTCCTCACTCTTTGTTTGCAAAATTTTCTCTAAGAAGTCGGGATGTTATGCTTTTTTAATTCCTGCAGTTCAACCAAGATTCTCAGCACGCTTTTGTTATGATAATGGAGAAACCATAAAAAAACCTGACATGCTGATAGTTATCATCATATAAAACAAGCCTTATGTTTACTTTCCTATTAAAAATGCAAATTTTCCATAGAAATGGCATTTATAAATTTTTTTTCTTTAATTTTTTTTTTGTTTTCCAAAACCCCAGATAATGCTGTTTTTTGGGCCTCCAGCATGGAAGCTGATGTGATCGTTTTCGTGCTTTTGAGCTTTCACACCCACAAACAAACCCATTGGCAGCTGAGATCTCTTGCTCTGTGTTTGCGTTTGTAATTATCTTAGGGCCCAGAGGAAGCCCGACCTTAGCTAGAAAGCTCCTTTAAAATGTGTTTTTCAAACTTTTTCCGTGCTCATTTCTTAGGTGTGTGAAAACGACTGGCAGTTTAAACATCTGTTTTAATCAGAAATACCCTTCTTGCAGTTGTGTTTTTTCACAGTGCCTTGCAAAATTGCATTTTCCTTCTCTTCCCAGGGGTTCTGACCTTTAAAGGTGAAGGGCTGATTTCTCGTGTGCTCGCTCACGTTTGTGCTAGATGTGGGGCATCCTCTGAAAAGCATGGGATACTCTTTGGAGCTGGGCAGCCTTGTGGTTTGGGCAGCTGGGGATGAGCACCCTGAGGGAGTGCACTTGGGAGCAGCATCTTCCACCCAGCCATGTTCAGAAGAAAGAATCTTGGTGTCTTTCCCCCGTCCCTTTGCAGCACGGGATTTTCTGGATAACACACTCAGAATACCTGGCAATGGCTGAATGTGGTATGACAGAAGCCAGAGAAGCGCTTTCAATAGCTAGAACACGTTGGAGAAATCATGCCAAGCTTTACCACCCAGGCTGGCTAGACAAGACTATCTGATCACTGTCTGGTCTTCCATATACCCAGTGAGCAGGTCTTGTGTTTGGTGATGGAGGTTTCCAGGCTGGGGGCAAGCGGGGCTTTCCATGGCTTGTTGCCCCCCTCTCCCAGGCTCTGGGCACTCTGCTAAGCTCCTCCTTGCAGCTGCAGATTAGGGGAGTAATGAGGATACGCTTTGCTTTAGGCATGATTTCTTTCCTGTTACTTTTCCCTTCCCCGTTTCCTTTTGTTTTATTTCTTCAGACAGCCAGTGTTGCTGCCTAATTGGATTACTAGGTCACTTACCAACTGACTGTGGGCGGTACAGGATTGGGACCGGTCCCCAAGGCTTAGCAATTTGGGGGGCTGATGTAGGCTGGCAGCTTGCTAAGCCCCTACAGTCCCGTGGGGCCTCAGCTGAAAATGGCATTTCCCATGGAACCCTACAATGGCTGCATAAGGGAATGGATACATTCCTTCTTTTCACCTGGCTTTTTAGCTTTGGGGAAGAAAAATGAGATTTTTTGTTTGTTTTAAAGCGTGTAGTGCAGTGCATAGCCTCTAAGTGGGACTTGCCCCTCTTCTGGGAAACACATCTAAATGTAAAACCTTGAATGCAATTCACTTGTTTGCATATTACAGATGAATAGCTCTTACCTAAAAAGTGTGCTCAGTATCTTAAACAAAATACCTCCTCACAGTTTCCATGGTAAGCTCTCCTTCATAATTGAATAACAGTCAGAAATGGTTACATAAAAGACAGGCAAAACGTCGCATGGTAGCTGAAGGCTGCACTTGTCTCAGCAATGTGTTTACTCTTTGCGCAGGGGAGGATGCTGGGACCTGACCGCGAGGCTCGACCCAGGGCACAGCCCTTTGGTGCATCAGCCCTGCACCCCTGATTGCCAGAGCCCAACTCCCCGGAGAGGCTTCTCATCTTATTCCCAGATCTGCCCCACAACTCATCTCCAGATCCTTCTGCTAAGGAGAAGCCAATGGGAGGAACCGTGAAGGCCAAAATCTGTTGATGGGACTACACAGAGAAAAACTCAGATCCTTGGCTTTCGAGGTATCTCTTTGCAGATAGTACCGTCAAACTCCTGCTTTCCGGAGCTGCTGTATTCACCTAAAAGCTGTTAGACCTTTGAAAAATAAGAGATCCTGCCAAGGTGAGTGCAAATGATGTGTCAGACCGCGTTTTTGAAACTTCATGCTTTTTTTTCCTTTTTGTTTTTTTTTCTTCAGTGACTGAGGTGTTTTCAAGAAAGAAAAATATAAAGCTTTGCCACTTCCGGAGCAAGAACTTCTGTGCTGCTCTACCTCTTAGGTTTTTGCAGTTAAAGTGTGTTGGTATTTGTTGTGTTGTCATGTAGTACGTCTGTGTCCCTCTCCCATTTCTGTGCCTCCTTAATCATGAGGATTTGAGTTTCACTTGTCTGAAATTTGTCACATGGACCTAGCAGCTTTTAAAAAAGAAAACAACCAACCAACAAAACCCTTCTAAAACCCCAGGTGTGAAGTAGGCCTCAAGGTTTTGATGCCTGAGCCTTGGCAATGCTGTATTCCCACTGTTGGAGCTCATTCCAAAGAGAGAGTTTCCCCTTGCAGGCAAGAGGATGCTTATCCCTTGCACCCGGCGTGTGCATCACTGACCCTTGCCGAGGGCTGTTCTGCCTGCACCCTGAACTCCTGCCTGCTGTGGGTCAGCAGCACTCCCAGAAACATGCCAGTGGATTTCCCAGCTGGAGGCAGAGATCCCCAGGGGTACGGCTGTAGGCTGGGAGGACGGGGCAGAGCCGCTGGGCTCTGTGCGTGGCACGCAACCTGCTGCGTGTGCAGCGTTCTGGGGTCCGCTGCCCACACCTTGCCTGTCACCACGTGGGATGCTGGCCCCCCAAAGCCCTGCCTGTGGGCTGCACGGTGGCGGGGGCGGATGCCGTGTTCTGGTTTATCGGCCAGCGCAGGAGGGTGATGCCGAAGCGTGCCCTGTGTCCACTCGCCTTTCACAGTGTGCTGAGAGCATGTCCAGGGGCGTTCTGTCACCTTGGAAAGACCGCGTGTGACAAATTACTTGCGGATGTTGCTTTGTCGCTTCTCCCTCCCTGTAGCACCGCTGATTTGCAGGCGGTCGCTGCTCTTCCAGCCCCGTGCTCTTGGCGCTTCCCGATCGCTGCGCATATGGTGTGTGAAATTACCCGGCACTCGGCGGCCCGCGCGGCACCGGCAGCAGCGGCCTCAGCTTGCAGCAGAGTGGCAGACCGAGCTTGGAATTTTCCCCTCTCCTCCGGAGGGAGGGGGCGAGTTTTTGTTCTTTTGTTTGTCTGAGTTCGGATTGCAAAGCGTGTTGGAAATAAGCCTGCTGCCTGCGTGTGGAGGGGAGAGGAGGGGATGCAGGGGAGGTGACAACAAAGGCGGCGTCTTGCTTTGCTCCATCCGGTGAGCAAGATGCGGTGGGGTTTCCTACTTCCCACTTTTGGAAGAGGGTGCCAATTGCTCCTGTGCCAGCGGGTTGGCCCCAAGCATCTCTGGCGTGACATCCAATGATAGGACAAGGGGCAACGGGTGCAAGCTGGAACATAGGAGGTTCCATGTAAACATAAGGAGAAACTTTTCCACGGTGAGCATGACAGAGCACTGGAACAGGCTGCCCAGGGAGGTTGTGGAGTCTCCTTCTCTGGAGACATTCAAAACCCATCTGGACACGTTCCTGTGTGACCTGCTCTAGGTGATCCTGCTCTGGCAGGGAGGTTGGACTGCATGATCTTTCAAGGTCCCTTCCAGCCCCTAATATTCTGTGATTCTGTGATTTTATGAAGAGAAAAGAGGGATGGCTATCTTTCTTTGTGTCCTGGTTTGAGTGAGAACAAAACTAAGTCTGTTCAGTGATTTTACTTGCCAGCTCAGTTCTTCTAACTAACTGCACTGTCTGAAGTTAGCAGGAGATTTTCACAGGCAGTGTCTGCTTCTGGCAGCGATAACACCCCGCGTTTAGAGTTACTACCAAGGACGGCTGTGCAGACCAAGGCCACTGCTGGATCTTGTGTACCACATTGGGGGGTGCAGAAAGTGAAAGTCTGCACCTGCAGGGAGGAGTGGACAGGACAGGTGACCCTAAAGTGACCAACGAGGGTTCCCAGCCCATATACGGCATATTCGGTATAAAGCTGAGGGATCTGGAGGGGCTCTCTTCTCCGGGCTCCCTCTCTTTGCCCTCTTGGACCACTTTGCCAGCTTTCCTCGGCTTGGCTCAGGTCCTCTTTCGATTCCTTCCTTGGAGCATCCCAGGAGGCCTCTGTCCATTCTTCCTTTGATCCCAGTCTGTGTGTTTCTGAATCTGGTACCAGAATCCAGCCCCTGAACACAGCTCCCGTCTGCTACTGGGCCCAGTCTGGGACTCCCAGGGTGCTGCTCCACAGCATCAGTGGTGCTGGCGATGTAATTACCATCAGGGGGGTTGGGTTCTATACCGGGTTTTGAATATATTCCAGTTTTATTATTATTATTTTCATTGTCATTAAAGCTGTTCTAGTTTCCTTTTCTAATAGCCAAGTCTCTCTCCCTTATTCCCTTTCTCTTCCCCTTTGGGGAGGGAGGGGAGTTAACAAGAGAGCATCTGCTATAGGTCTAAGGGGCTGCCCTGACCCTAACCCATGGCACTTTGCCAACGTAAAATTATTTTCTCCATTTTGATAAAAAGAATTAACTCATCATGGTAAAATATTTAAACTCCACTACATTCACAAGATCTGTTATTTGTAATAACCACAACCTTTTAGGTAAATGCAACTTTAAGTTCATGTCCCTTTAACCTTTGTTAATTGGCAGCCAAAATAAGCCACAGTTTACATTCATAATTCAGACTGCACTATCTGTTTGACTTAAACACTGATTGTAATTAATCAAATGTGCATGGTTTGCATTGCAGAGTGACAGTGCAGATGCTGCGGTGCACAGCCTTGCAGCCCTGCACACACGATTTTCCCTTCACCACCAGCTCCCTTCCACTTCAAGATGGCACTACCTCTTATTTCTATACTTGCAACAGAATCCTGATGGTCATGACCAAAGCTTGAAGTCTTTATTTAAGACCTATTTCTCTCCCTTAGCCTTCTTTGTTCTGTAGATCTAATCTGCTTCTCCTGCTATAGTTCTTTAGTTACCTTTTTAGTACCTAAATGAAAAAGCTTTTTTCTTTAACGATTACCTCCTTCAAATATTTGTGGCAATATTTCTTTTCACTTGCTATTCAGCCATTTTGTATAGATGGAAAGATCTTAATCCTCCCCAGGAAATTAATCCTTATGTACTTAATTTGATTTAAATTCCTCTACCAATGCATATGTTAAGAAGTTACATGGCAGTGAGCAGGCCATTGATTTAAATGCTGTGATCTGAGAAGGGAAATAGTATTTGACATGCATGGTGTTGGCAAAAGCTGCTTTTGTGTTGTGGCTTTCTGACTTTCCCTTCATTAAGTCACATCTTTCTGCAGTGGCAGTGTGTAAGTGATAGGATTTTTCTCAATATAAATTATTCCAAAGCTTACTCCAGGCAGACACAAGCACTTTTGCTTCTCCTCCTCACCATTTTAACTCATTGCCTCTAGATAGTACATCAGTTTGTTTAGATCTACCTTATTTTATTGTAAACACTGGCCATTTTGATGCCCAGATTTCTGAATTCTGTAATGTTTTATTAGCTTAATCTTGTAATTCACTGCAGGAGGGTGGGACTGATGTAGGTGGGAACAGCTGGCATCCTCCCTGGCCTTCTGTGCAGTCTCTTTGCAGGCAGGGTAATTAGGATGCTGTTACTGGCAGAGTATGTGCAGTTTGTCTCTCTAATGTTAAGGCAAGGCCAGGCCTTTGAGTTATTCTGATATGTGCTGTATAGTACTTCTAAAATGCACAGGAATTAGCGAGCATTTGTACTCACTGACAGTTAACATTAAAAATGCTAAATGTTTCTTCAAGACTTGGATGTGTGAAAATTCCCCCCCAAACTACTGACAATGCTCTTGTTGATGTTTTTTTTGTTCTGCTTGTGTCAGCATAAAGGAAAAGTTGAGGTATTTTTATTTGACATCTGGGTGAAGTGGAAGCCTCTTTTAAAAACCCATCAAACCCCAAAATAGGTTATCAAGAGTTATCATAAAGTAACAGGAGAAACATGGAAGCTTATTGCTACTAGTTGCATAGGAAGGCAATAATTCATATATTCATATAATTCGTATATTGAATACCTCTTCTTGGAGTTGTTGACATATACTGTTTTTACAATCTGTTTGAAAAACAAAACCTGACCTAACTTGATTTCACTGTAGAGCAAAAGTTAAGTATAAGTTTAAAGATGATGTGACTTTGTCACTTGCAATCCACCAATTTTTCAAAGGCCACGATGCTAAAAAAGGTGAAAATAATAAAAAATCAAACCTGCTTTAGAAGCAGATGGTACAGTTTGCTTCAGCAGAAGGGGTCATAATGGGTCAGGTTTTGTTTCTTTTCAGGTTAGGCATCCAGAATATGGAAGAAGGATAGATAATTCCTCTTAAAAACCAGTGTCTTAGGTTCTTGTTTCTGGCCTGCTCCTTAGCTCTCCCCCCATTTTGTCTTACTGTTTCCTTTACACTTTTGTGATAACAGCAAGCTGACTATGCTGGAGAGTAAACTGAGCACTGATGGGAACTGGATGTCTGAAAATAACTGCTCTCTTGCCACTCAGAAGGTTGTTTCTCAGTGTAGAAGTAGAGTAACCCAGCAGCAGTGGTCTTGGGCTGGAGGGCGTGATTCATGATAGTGCACCCTGCAGAGACAGCACTCGAGTCAGACTTGCTGTGGGTTAGGCATCATTTCCAACTTCGTCTGAAGAGATATTCTGTGAGGAAAAGAAGAACTGAAGACTTCAGATCTGTTGAATGTACCTTGTTTTCAGGAAGTCTGTTGTTTATTTCAAACATTGAGCTAGAGTATTTTTGGTCAGTTGATGTTCTGTTTATTATCATTGGGTAAAAGAGATAAATAATAGGAAAGAAGCAAAATCCCCAAAAGAAGTAATGAAGGACTTACTATGACAATACCCCTAATTTGTTACAGGATGAGCTAACGTTGTGGAACAATAACATGTCTCCTCAATAAGCACTATTCTGAGATATACAAAATTTAACTGACTGCATACAGTGACCAAACAATCTTGATTTAACTTAATGCAGATAGAAACAAAAAGTGCAATTTTATTATAACTATTAACTATTGGGAAGGAGAGAATCAAGAGCAAGAGATTTCTAGCATTTGGTGTACAGAAAATTTAAAATAAAACTGCAATAAGAGTTCCTTAGATAAATTTGGAATTAAAGACGGTTCATCTCAAGCTGTAAGTGGTGATAATCCTTTAGGAAGCTGTTTCTGATAAGAATAAAATCTTAGAGGAAAACTCCAAAATGCTGAAAGAGCATAATAGCTCCTAAATATTTTTTTAATATGTTGGACTACTAGACTCTCATAACATGGAATTTACAATTATTTCAGTAAATACAAACAATCAAACCAGAGAATACTTTGTCTGCCATTTCCCTATTCGTCACCTGTGAGTAATATTCAGTATATTTGTAATGTGTGACATACTGATTTCTATATACACTTCATCTGTGTATCTATTGTGGAGTGCCTTTCTCTGGAGAGGTTAAAAACTCAGCTGGATGTGATGCTGTGCAACCTGCTGTAGGTGAACCTGCTTTAGCAGGAGGGTTGGACTAGATGATCTCCAGAGGTCCATTCCAACCCGTGCTACACTGGGATTCTGTGACCTTATACATTTTAAAAATGGAAATATTTTATATCCACCTGACCATCGTTTTCACTCAGGAGGAAATAAATAATTATCATAGTGTTCTAATACACACGTAAATTGTATAAATGAAGCACTGTTGAATAAAGACAGCAGCTGGCTCCTGCTTTAACTTCAGTGGGAATATGCAGCCCCCCATAAAATGCATTTTGGACGAAGAGGTTATAATGGCCGATGGTAGTCTACATACAAAATAGAAAGTCTCATCCTTCTCACTGAGAGCAGTTAATAAGAAAGTTTCTCTTCCTTAGATGTGATCTAGAATGTTTAGTCCATTGTTTTCCATGGGATTCCTCCGTGAATAAAATCTCGGTGGAGTGAGTAGCGCCTTGACTTCTAGGATTAAATTTTAAAGAGGTTCAGAGACTCAGAAAATCTCCAAATTATGGTCTTTATTAATAAAGTAGTGCATGTTCTGGGTAAAAACATTCATCATTTGGACACAGTTTCACGAAAAAAAGAAAAGATGAACACTGTCTTGAGACGGAAATTGTATTAATTAGACTTCACTGATGTCAGGAGAAGACCTCAGATATTTTCTATGATACTGTTGATCAAATACAGATTAGAATGACTGGAGACATTAATTTTATTCCCAGGTATCACCTTTACATAGTATATTTATGGTCTCTTTGGCATTAGATATAAAAAGTCTTGCAACTAGGAGAAAATTTTTCACAGGATGCAGTACTCCCTATGTGCACACCACTGTATAGAGAACAAAATGAAGTTCAGTTTTTAAAATGTAAGAGTATGAACATTGTATCTCTCTTCAAGAGTATGAACATACCCTGGCAAGAATATGAACATTGTGTCTTCATCTGTAGGACAGAATGTGTCCATCCTGGGAGAGAGCGAGCACTAGAAGTTGTTCCTGGCTTCAAGCCACAGGAATTGTCAGTGTTTAGGAAGGTAAAATTCCTTCTCCTGAAAACATTGAGTCAAAAAAAGTCACATCCTGATCAGGAAATGTCTCACCTCTTCTATTCCTGTATAGTCCTGCTGCCACATTGCAGAGGGAAAATTTCTGATGAGAAAAAAAAGGAAGAGCCTGATAGATAAAGCCTTTTCTGTCTCCAGGGGTTGCCAATGCAAGTTATCTGATGGCTAGTAATTGAAGAGAGAGAAATAGGATTGAAAAACAGGGCTGCATAAATTCCTTTAACTTGGACAATAACATAGCTGAAGAATACCACCTGGTGCCCAGATTTATGTTGAAACTTCCTAATAATTTCCTATGAATTCCTGTCCAGAGGACAAAGTTTTTTTCTGTTACCATAAGACACATTAATGTGGCCTTTCCTGGGAAGTTGACTTGGTTTAATGCCTTCAGAAAAAAAGTCTGATATAAGCAGTGTTTTCCTTATATGGGTATTTTAAGCTTTTGAAAACAAGATAATTTATATGCTAATAAGTTTTCCATTATTGCAACGATTGCTTTCTTGTCCATTAATTACGTACACTTTGATCAGTCAGCATTAGTACCGTGCATAAAATAGCTTTACAAATATTTAATAAATGGGTTCACATTATTAGTGTTTTTAAAAATAGTTGTTGCTACAAATTAAGAGATTCCTTTTCCAGCTTAGCATATGAAGATAAAATATGATCTAATTTGAGAAGCAATTGTTTGTGTTAGCTGTTCTGCAATTATTAATTCCTTTTATGAGTGATAGAAAGAAAGTAGAATCTCCTTTTAAGTGCTGTATCCTCATTCTAGGTGGAATTCAATGTTGTCATCTTACTGCAATATAGTGAAAAACATCATAAATATTCATTGAATGCCAGTGGCAGAGAAGGAAATACTTTCTTATTCTAATACCAGTTTCATTTGAGACAGATGAAATAAAAGGCTTCTCATTAGTTATTTTGGGACATTTAATACACTATGGGAATGCCATACACTTGGCTAATTAGCATAGATGATTGATGACAAGGATTTAAAAAATAGAAGTAACTGATTTTTAAGGGCAGCTGTGAATACAAGGTTTGCTGCTATTGTACAGAGCAGTGCAATTTGTCAAAGTATTAAAAAGAAATTTAGTCCCATTCAGTTCAGTGTGAGTGTGTTGACCGAGATAAGGAAAAGGTTACGATACTGGAGATAGCCAGAGAAAATAATGGAATTTGTCATTTGTCTTCCTTCGGGCTGCTTAGATATTATTGCTGTCTTTCTTCATGTACTCTTCTCCAAGAAGCCAAGCGCCTGATGCTGAAATGTTTTAATTATGGAGGTGTCAGTGTGAGCTTCAACTCATTGTGCTTATTTAGAACATGTAGTGTTGGATCTTTTGTAGGAAAATGAAGAATACTGCATCTTTAAACAATGGCTTCTTTGTTTTCCAGTGAGGTCTCTTCCAAATATAATGCTTCCTAGACCTTGAAGGTCTGATCAAACAGGGCTGAAGAAAGCAGCTAAACTGATAAGAATGGTTTCTATACTGACATCAAGCCAAGAGGCTTTTGACTATTAGGCAACTATCTCTCCCTGGAAACACAAAAATGGGAAAAGCAAGGACTGGGTCACTATACTTGAAATTTTAGGCAGAGAATGTATTTGAAACAACAAAGTATTTCACAAGTGCTTTTAAAAGCATCCATTACAGTGGGAAGATGCTTAAATATCAGTAACCCTTAACTTTAGTTTTCTGAAAATGTAGGAGAAGTGATCCCAAAGTAACACCGTTACTCTAAGCAATACTTTATGGAGTCTTAAGAGAGCTACAGCTTTGAGAGGTCTAATATATGCTAGCTGGAAAGCTGTTATGATGTATAGGATATAACGGTACATGTGACTGATCACTCATAACTCAGAAAACAAACCAATGTCTTTAGATCTGTTTTCTGAAGAACATGGAGACTGCTGTCTCCTCAGTAAAACTGCTACAAGGATATAGACAATCTTTACATTTTCAGAACTATGCTAGTTACATCTCACTATTCTCTGCAGGCTACTGGCACAGGTTCGAACAGCCTGAAGGATTAAAATGGACTTTCAAGTGGAAAGGGCTGAATTTGATTTGATGAATAATATGTTGGTTAGATCTCCTTCCTGCCACTGCCAAGCCTGTTCAAATCGATGTTCCCAGCAACGCTAATGCTCTTCTCTGCAGCTTTCGGTCAGAATTTGCTGCTGCTGAAAGCATCACCTGGAGGGACGTAGCACAAAAGAAGTGGAAGAGGATGAGACATCTACTTCATTATCATCAAACATAGGTGTTTTCAAGAGTGCTTTCTGATATGGAAAGCAATATAGACAAAATCTGAAATTTTAAAGAAAAGTAATTCCAGGAGTGCTAGGATTAGAAAGTTTAGCCTGGGCTTTTTAGCTCTACAGAAATAGCCATCTTAAATGTCATAGTAATTCTAACAGTTGTCAAGTAAAGCCAAAACTACAACTGAGCTAAAATAAAAGGCTGACAGAAGCTTTCTGTAAATTTAGATGAAAGAAGATTATTATTGTCCCATTATGAAATGGAAAACTGGCCCATTTCAGTGACTGTCACTAGGAAATACATATTAGAAAGTTGAAGTCCTGGACAGCTGCTGTGTGCCTTGAGCTGCCTTAATTGATTTGCCAAAGAAAGCTTTAAAATCCTCTAGTCACTAGAAACTTTTCAAGAATATTGAAAAAAAGAGTTTGAGATCCTGTGTAAAAGTTTTTACCAAAGACAGAGGGAAAATCAGGGTTTGTGTTCTAGGCATGGATGGCTGTTCACTAAAAAACACAGCCTTTTAGCTGATTCCAAATACTCTTTCCTGATCAGCATCAGCTCACACTTCTGCCTGCAGGGGAATTTTCAGATGTAGAGTAGCCATGTAACGCTGGAAATAAGTCTCCTATCAGAACCTTTCTCTAGCCAGCAGCAAGAATCGTCCAAGGCTGACAGGCATTCATACTTAAAAAGGGATTTATAAAGCTGTCTGGTCTTTGTGCCTTTAAAAATTTTCCTTTCTCATCAAGGCAGTTCTGAATTAGGATTGCTCACTTAGAAAGATAATTGTCTGAAGATACTGTGCTCAGCATTTGCACGTGAATAATGCCAGTGTGCTCTACTTTGATGCAAAGACTTTGCTAACAATATAGGCTGCCTAGTAAACATAGTCAACTAAGTAATCTCCTGCATCCAGCCGGTATGACAGAGCCTGGGCAGGAAGAAGTGTATGCAGAGGAGGTAGTGGATCTTACAGTCTTTCAGGTCATCATTAGAACAAATGAAATACAGCCTATGTGGTTGTGTTCTCTACTGAGATTAATGTAGTTTAAAGAAAATGGAAGAAATTACCTCCGAACATCAGCTGGAATTGCACTGTTGAAGAGATAGCACTGCTGCTTAATGCAGTGTCCTTAAAAGGCTTTATGCCATCTCTTCTGATTCATTCTTACAAAAGCAATGAAAAAAAAAAATCCAAGCCTTGGTGGAATATAATGTGCTGTTACGCTGTTTCTACAGACACACAGAGCTAGAAACTGAAATCATCAGGGACTCAACCTCAAAAGAACAATTCTGAACATCGCCTCAGCAGTTCATATTTACTTTTTAATACACACTAAAAAGGGCTTGAGTTCCTAGTCTCAGTGCTTCAGACTGTTTCCTCTTCTCTGGACAGATAAGTTGTTTACATCAATGTTTTTACACCCATCTGAAAGAGATTGAGTTGAGAGTAATACAACCTTAAATCAGGGAACGTGCTGAGGATTAGTACTCAGCACTTGGTTACGTGTATCACCAGACTTGAAAGCATTTGTTGCAAACTATTCCAGTACCTGTCATTTTGTTTCCAAAACATTCAGAAAAACTTGCAAATACTTTGTCGAGTATACATGTTTCATTGTAATGTCTTTCCTGAGTGCTTTTTAATCTAAGACCACTAATAATGACCGTACTTTAGGCAGCCAACAAAGAGCTTATGGGGCACTGGAAGAGGTGGCTCATACAGCAGAAAAGCTATAGCACTGGGTAAAAATGGTATGGCAAGAAAGAATGGTAAAAAAGAGCATCTAGCCATTTTGCCTTTTGCTAACCATACGCCTAACTGAATGTGTAAAAGCACATTAAGGAGTGACAGAACATAAAGGTTACTTCTTTCTTCTCCTGCAATGGCCAGCAAGCGCAGTACTGTTTGATGCATGATTTCCTGGCTAGTATCCCTTTTTCCCCACCTTCATCTGCTTATGAATTGCTGGTACCTTGTCAGGAACATTACTCCCTTAGACTTCCTTCTCTGTGTAGAACAGAGTGCTCAGATGTTTACACGGCATACTTTTGCTTGCTGTGCTGAAACAGATGCTATGATTGTGCTGTCCTGTTTCAGCATAGCTGTGTAAAATTGTGTATATGCATCTAAATGCTAATCTAATGCAGCAGCTTAGTCTGGGTTTATCTCATATCATTGTGCTGGCAACAGCACACTTTTGTGCAAAGACAACTGTTGACAAAGGATGCTGCTGAGTTAGAAGAAATTTCATCCAAAGAAATTCTGTCCATTCCCCATCTGATTCCTGCACTTCCGCTCAAAATATGGTAAAGTTCAGATAGCAAAGTATTACTTAAAAATAGAGGCACCTTTCTACACAGCAAAAGCATCTGTGTTTCAGTTATGGATAGCCTTCTTCAAGGAATAAATAAGAAAAATTAAAAAGGGCCTTAGAGAGTGGAAATAGGCAAAAAAAAAAAAACAAAAAAAAAGAGTGGATTTCTTAATCCACTCTTCTATGAAGGAGAGACTGAATGGACTAGCACTCTATTTAGAAGGGAGTTATATGTGATAAAATCATGCTTACAGTACTTAGTATTTTCCCATAATCCCAGATTCAGGATGTATCTGAATGGTAGACACACAAAGATTTTGTTATACTTGATCACCTTTTACCAAAATTTGAAACTCAAGCTGCTGGTCTTCACTTGCCATTTCTTCCAGCCCAGCTGTGGAATACAGCTCTGTTGTTCCTATCATGATGTTAGGAGATACACAGTGTAGCATCTCCTAATAGCAGGTTTGGGTTTTTTTTCTGAGGAAACTTCTTCAGAAAGGCTTGTAATTCACAACGGTTCATACTGAAAGAACCAGGGAATTTATATGGTGTTCTTTAATTTCTAGAAACACTATTACTTGTTCTGTAGGCCTTTAAGGGAAACTTATGCAAAAGCAAAGAGCACAACTGGCCAACGCCATAGACTGCTTGTATCAGCCATTGTTAACAGGGATCTTCTCTCGGCAAATAGGAGGCACCCATCTTTTTTTATTAAAATTTCTGGATAATTTTGCCCAGAACAGTTTTTCCTGGGGGGGGGGTGTGCGTGGAAGGCTTCTATATTTCTCTCTTCTGTTTTAGTGCCAAAATGGTCTCTGCTGTGAACCTGTACATCTGCTTATCCTGTACTTCACTCACATTGAAGCAGTTTCTGTAACCTATTTAGAAAATCATTGTTTCCTCAACTGACATAAAGTTGATTTTCCTTTTAACTTTCTGTCTACCAAGAGTTCAAAGAAACCATATAAGAATATATGAAGTGTCCCATGAGGTTCCAGTCCTCTGTTTCTAAACGAAACAAATAAATAAGCAATCCCCACTCAATGCAAGTTTCAGAAGCTCACTACCTGCTGTGCAAAGGAGCAATAGGAAAAACATCACTAATTTTTCTGGCATAGAACTGTGTCCTAATAGTTTTGATGAGTGTCTCCTGGTTCCAATATTATGGGATTTGATGAATGCTGGTTCTTCATTCTCCTTTCCCATCACTGTCATGATTACCAGAAAGAAAATTTCTGGGCACTTCTGTTCCATCAATTTATCTTCCTTTTTCTCAGCTTTTTTTCTCCAAAACCCGTGCTTTCTTGTTTGGAAAATGTACTCATTTGCTATTATATTTTTCAAGAATTATTCCTGTGGTGCAGACAGGTATTTAATGGTTAGAAGTATGTGTGTTTATTTTTACCTGCTGTTTTATGCCAGCTCTGTCATAGCTAGAACACAGCTATCTGTTTAGATGAGAATGGTGGTATTGCTTCATTTAGAAAATGTTAGCCAAGACCAGATTTTTAGCTGCACTTTACACCTGCTCTTTGAGCTGTTCTGCTGCTACTGCTCTCCAGACACCAGTGTTCAGTTACCCAAATCTTTTAGAAAATGCCATGAGAGAAAACAGGCAGGGAAAAGAAATCCCTTTGGATCATAAAATATTTCAAATTTAAATCTTAAGTTTTTTGACAGAAGCACCTTTTCTGAAAATATTCCCAAGGCTTGAAAAGCAGCAGTCACTGGGGCTGCTTTGGTCAAATGTTCTAGAAACGTTTCATCCACAGTGGTCTAAGGATATAAAAGCCTGGGTTCAGAAACACTGTTGATTTTATGGAGCATTTTAATTTTTGTCACCCTCTGCCTTCTGTTCTCCCCTCTCTTCCAAAGGTGACAATTATCTCTTTATCCCACAGGGGGTGACAACATTATTGCTGCCTCCCTGGTATCCTCTCTTGCACTGTGCTTCCATCTCCAGTGCTTATCTCTTTGTCTCTGGCTAATTGAGTGATGTAAGTAGGTTGGAAACAGAAGAGTTACGCAGAAGCTGCTCTCAGCTGGAAGTTTGCTGTTGTGTTTCAGAAGTGAGGTTAGAACTTGCAGAACTAAAAGCTCATTGGGCTACTGTCAACTATATTGTTTGATAGACTAAATGATATTCCCATTCTCTATAAACACTGCTGTCGTAGATGTGATGTTTGGAGGGTGGAAGAGGTAATGAATTACAGTGCGTAGCTCTTCACCACCTAAAATCTGCAAAGCCAAGACCTACAGAATGGCAGCTTGCTGTTTTGTGCAAATCAAGGAAGACATATATGCGCTTAAGGATTTCTGTATGAGTAAATCAAGTGTGTGTAACATTTGAGTAGCAGCCTGTGTGGATTGCAGTTAACATGAAAGGCTTTTGAAAGGAGCTGGGGCTAACAGAGGGTGTCTCGCTCCCTCCCTCCGAGCTCTTGCTGCTAGCACCTTCATCCTTCCTGGGCTCCTTTGTGCGCAGTCTGGTTCTGGCACTGGAAAGCAATTCAGAAACAACATCTCCACCACTTGCTAAAGCAATACAAAATCAACAACCAAACCAAAATCTCTGAATACATTTTGCTGGTGTAATAGACTACTACAGCTCACACAGGAGCCTGATGAATGCCAAGCTGCTACCAGGTGGCTAGGAGCAAGTTGGGAGGGCAATACCTGCCCTTTGTGTGTTAACAAGCTCTTAGGCTTGCTGTCATGTTTGCTGTGATGCTTCACCTTCCTTGGCTCCTACTTCCATCAGACTTGGTCCTATAAGGACACCACAGGATCAGTACAGCTTCATTTCAGCAAATGTCACAGAACTTAAAAGAATAGTTTTAAGAGTATGCTCATTCTTCTTTGACAGTAATGCACTGTGTTTTAAATTACAAATATAACCTCAGTTGCCTTAGTTCTCTCACTACTTTTCAATTATTTATGCATGCACTTCTTTAATTTTTTTATTTACCCTATATAAAATATCTAACTGAACCCCAAAAGTGACTGAATTAATTTATTTTTTAAAAAAATACTGGCGGTCACTTTTGGAACTGGATTGACTGTGTAGGCTCATCTGTTTCAGGGAAATCCACTGGGGATAAGCACTGTTATGTGGGGAGATGACTTGCCTGTAGGACAGAGTACCCCAGATTCCTGGACAGTGAAGTGGAACAGATGCGGAGCCCTGAAAGTTATTGGCCTATTGGAAAATGCGTAGGGGAGATGAGTCCTGGGGCATTTAACTGTCTTGCATCCAGCTCTGATGTGTGCATCAACACACTCATGATCTCTCATCTCATGAAGGGGTATTTGTGTTATTAATTTATCTTGAATATATAGTTATGAGTTTTAAAATCAACAATAAGACACCAAGTACGATTATATAATACAAATTTGAATAAATAAAAAATTGTTTGGTGCCATGTGGCATAAGACAGTTGGCAAAGGAAGCAAGCAAGTGTGGTCTAAAGCAGACCTTTTTTGTAGGTACAGTACTGGAAATCATGGAAATAAATGCTATTTATTTATTTCTCTATTTACTGTATTTGAGATGCTTTGCAGAAGAATCATAGAATGATAGCATGGCTTGAGTTGGAAGGGACAACCCGTTCCAATGTCTTCCCACCCTCATAGTAAAGAACTTAAGAAAATACACAGTAAATGAAATGATGGTCAAAGCTCAGACCTGACCCTGACTGAGAGAGCACTTGAGAATTTTCTGAACTCTGGTTTTATGGACTGATGAAGAAAGCTAAAGACATGAAAGAAAAAATGTGTTGGCTGTGAATTTCAGTGCACAAAGAATGAAAGAATTCTAACTGAATAATAACACTGTGATAATGCAAAGAAACTTCTAATAAATACTAGTGCTCCACAGCTCAAAAAGAGCTCAATGATGTGTTCATAATATAATAAAAATAACTGCTTTACATCCACCAGGAAGAGAAATAAACTCTAGTAAATAGCTGCTTCCAAGTGTAGACAAATGACTAACTGCTATAAAGATGGGGTAGTCACATGTGTCTAAAATAAATTAATAAATAAAGCTAATGTTGGCTAATATTTTTTGAGTGCAAATGGGTGATTTTTGTGGACTTCTTGTTCTGACAGCAACTAAAGGACTGATGGCTTAAGGAACATCAATTCCAGAAAAAAGGGGAAGGCTGTACATCTGGGGGCAGAGAGGCTGTCTTGTGAGTAATGAGGTGAAGTGCAGATATGCCATATAACAAAGTACATGTGAGCAGGACAAAAGTCAATGTTAGCCTTGTAAATCAAAGCACATAGAAGACAACTGTACACAGAAGAAACAGGGAAATGATATCCTTGTATGTGGCAGTTGTGAGACCAGCGCTGAAATGTTTGGTTCAGTTCTGGTTTTCGTCATTTGTAAAGGACACTAAAGCACTGGAGCTTTCAGAAAAAGAAAATAAAAAAAAAAAAGCCCAAACAATTACAGAAAAAGCAGCCACACTCAGAGATGTATATTAGGAAAAAACAAACTCCAAACAAAAACCTCAAAACCCCACAACATAAGCTTCTATATTTCTGTTGCCCAAGGTTCCTAGCTTGCAATGTGTGGCTAGCATTGTTTCCTCTTGTGAGGTGGTTGTACATTTAAAAAAACTGAGTAAAGTACACTGGTGTAAGGCTGTATTGTGGGCTCTGCAGCTGCAATATATCCCAAGTAGAGGTTACTGGGATGCTGTGTGCAGCAGTGGCTTTACATACCAGCAGCAGCATCTGGGGGCACCACGCTATGCCAGACTGAGCCAGGCTTTTCCAGGATAATTGCTGATATGAAGACACTTGTCCACAACTATAAGTTTGGCAGATCAGTTATGCAATTGGTATTTAGCATCACTTTTGCAACTGGTAAAGAAATAATAAAAAAAAATATCTGTAGACTGTAGATTGAAGAAAATAAACAGGCATTAAGATACCAGTGTGATTTCTTTTGGTCTCTATTGGGATGATCTGTGTGTAATGAAGAGGAAAGCTTTGTTGATTAAATATTTTAATGTATAGTAAAATTTGTGATTTGCTCTAAGTAATTCATTTTTGCAGTTGATTTAAATATTTGTTAAGGACAGAGATCGTACTTTATATCTCTTGCAATAAAATAATTACTTGACTGGGAAATACTGTTTGAATCTGACAGTCATGTTCTGAAGTTGGTGTTAACACTGCTTCTTCTGTTTTCTTTAAAACAGTATTTCTCATCTATACAATCACTGATCCTTTTCCTAATAAGTATCTAAATATGCACGTGCAATGTCACCAAAGCACAACTGAGAATTTTTCCTGTTGTTATCTTCACGGGAATTTCATGAGATCTAGATTTTATGGTGGGTCGCGCTGTAAGCTGCCGTCTGTACCAGCACATACACTGAAGTGAAAATAAAGGATGAAATAGTACTAAGACTGGCTTTTGTAATGTCAAAGCTTAATGTGTGTATTAGTAATATGTATTATTCAAACATCTTCTACTTTAAGTAAAGAAAAAATGCTGTTAGTAATTTATGAACCTCAAGTCTAAAGAAGATAACTCTCTAGCTAAATCTTATGGCCTGTTACCTCAGTGGCAAAGAAATGACTTGACACAAGCCGTAGAACATCACTCTATTATAACATACTTCTCATATAAATCAGCACATCATCTCTGTGAAACACATATCTGAAACATTGGGTGGTTCATTTCTTAGTAGCATTGCTGAAAGTTTATAAAACTAAATACTACAGCATTTTATTATATATCAGCTTTTCTACCCCAAACGTAATTGTCTTATTTTTCTTTAAGTAGTGGTGAGAGCATAGAGCAGTGGGTGACTCTCATTAGTTTCCTTCCTATTCCTGTTTTAAGAACTGCAGGCATTGCTGTTTATACAATTTCTGTGTTCATGAGGGGCACTCCTTTCTGCCAACTGCAGCAGCAACACTATGTCCATGTCTGCTGGCGCTGCCTAAAGCCCCCCTAAAAATCTAGGACTCTTCCCTCACCTAGCACATAGAAATTTTAGAATGTTGAGGAGTTTAAGGTACTTGAGACACTGTAGCTACATATCATATGTTATTATGAAGCAGCATATTCCTGGGGAACAAAGAACCAAGCAGTAACTGCAGCTACAGCTACGGTTTTGATGCCTGGGTAATAAATATGTGTTGTCATCATCATAGATTGCACTACAGAGTTCTACTTTGAGACTTGTTGATATGTTTTTTTTGTTGATTTTATCCCTGAAAACAGATTTATTCATGGGATTGAATATAGAATAAATAGCTAGTTTCAATTTTCTGAAAATTGGGGTTTTTTCTTGTTAATGTCTGTATGTGTAACATACAGACTCTGCAGTTTGTGAACAATAACCAACACAATGTCAGACCTCATAAAATAGTATTTAGAAATTGTTATCCCTTATAATAACCCATTTGACTTTTTAGCATTTTCCAGTGATCTTAAATGAAAGTAAAACACTGACATTGAATAATTTTGCAGCAAACAAGGACATTTTCACAAGTTGCTCCATAACTCTTTCATCACTATTATCCGTATTTTTATTAATCTACAGCTTAGATCAGTGTAAGCCACAAATGTTGGTAAAGGGAATTTGATGAAAACAAATGCTTCTACATCTATAACTCTGTTTATATTTTTTTAGTTCAATTTTTTGCATTTTTTGTGAACATTCAGACCTGATTTGTGTTTTGTTGATAGTTGCAGAACATGTCAATAAGGATATATGTGTTTAATCAGTAGATGCATATGGTATATATCTGTCCTACTGCATGATGAAAATGTGTGTGATTTTGCAAGAAGCAATGATAATATTGCAAACCAGTTACACTTGTAATCTAGAGAATTTTGTGGGCTGCTATATTAATCAATAATAGATTACAATCATAGATAACTCATCATAGCAGCGATGCTTGCTTTATGTTTATCTATGAATGACACTCTACTAGATTGCAACTTAGAATGCTATTAACTTGCAATAAAAGAATAAGAAGAGACAGAGTTAAAGGCAGTAAATTTAAAATCAAACAGTGAAAAATTTAACCACACAATTCTCCAACACATGCCACAGAACCAAGAATTTAGCAAGGTTAAGATGCGATTGACCATAGATACATGTCTGCAATAAGTGACACTTGCATAGCATCTTTACAAGTCTTTTCCTTAATATTTTCCACTGTTTTTACTTAAACCAAGTAAGTAGCACCTGACATTTGGCCAGCTGCATTATGATTATGGTCAAACAAATGAAGTGATATTAAAAACTACTCCTCCAGACTAAAGGAGGTCTGGATGAAGACTGCTAAGGAGCACAGATAAATCTGCCTGCTAACAGTTTCTGTTCTTTCCTGGAGCTGTGTTAGCAGCCACAGGATGAGATTTCTGTAGAGGCAGCTCCTGGGTCCTTCTGCAGCTGTCACCAGAACCTCTCCCATTACCAGTGTTCATTTCTCTTGCACTCTCTTTTTGTCACAGACTGAGTCTTGTCTTTTAAGGTAGAGTACACTTGTAACCCCAGAGAAGTTGTGGAGTGTCCTCTTCTAGAGGCTCTCAAAACCCACCTGAATATGTTCCTGTGTGGCCTTCCCTGGGTGATCCTGCTCTGGCAGGAGGGTTGGACTCGATGATCGGCAGAGGTCCCTTCCAACCCCTACCATTCTGTGATTCTATGATTCTGTGAAAGAAAAATGGTGTTTTCAGGCTTGCAGGCAACGTGGGATGAGTGTGCTGTACTAATTCTGTTGTACGGTTCCTGCAGGGAGCTGATTTCAGTAATTCAGATGGTTGCCTTCCGTACATCCCTTTAGTGACCAGAAAGGGTCCAAAAAAGGGCTGGCTTGCACAGGTAAATGTGTTGTAGCCTCACATGTTTGTTATTTGGTTTTTCTTGCCCTGATGTCTGCTAAAACAAAGATTTATGGAGATGGTAATAATAAACCAAGCTGGTGCTGTACTAATACAGCAATCTATATTGACAGCACTCAGCACTCCACTGCAAGTTCAAAATATTAAAAATACTTAGCATAAATGAATGGAAAGCTTTTCTTTCATATTCAGTTATGAAATATCTGAAGGAAGAAGTTTAACAAGATCTTTCCTTAATTTAAGTCAGAAAGATGGGATGAAAGGTGGGATTAATTTGCTAGGTATATGTGAGTAGTATTTTAGGGACTAACGTTGTGTAGCACAACAGAGAGTAGTACTGACTTAAAGGCATTACATTTAAAGAGAATTCTAGGACGTGTGTTGATGTAGTACAAAATCAAGCCATGGGACATACTGGTATACATAATCAAGTAGCATAAGGCTTTAAGATATAGGTAGGTTACAGAGCCATTTGAAGAACCATATGATGAATGGAGAACGATTTTCTTGTGTGATCTTTGATAGCTCTTACACGTCCTTGATAAAAACAGTTCCACGGTGAAAATCAATTGTTTGCATATCTCTCATCATCTGACATGCAATAAGTTACTGGCTTTATTGTACCTCCATTTCCATCCATGAGAAGTGGGTGATAACAGTGATCGACTTTCAAGGCCACTTGAAATCTGTGGAAGAAAGCTTGTCAGAAGTGTTTTTGAATTATTTTAACCTTGGTTCCAGGTACTATCTTCAAAGTTTAAACCTTGCTTGGGTAATTTTAATAGTGAATGGAAAAAAAATTGCAGAGCTAATGAAACTGTATTATGAGAGATTTTTTAAAACTTTTAACGTGTTTCTTTATTTTATTTAGGGTCAAGTTGTTTTCAGAAATGGAGAGAGGATGGGAACCATCAAATTTACGCAGTTCCAAGGTAAGTTACAAACAATTTCATTTCGTTATAATTACGTATGCAGTTTCCAACTGGTGTGTCAGATGCATTTGTTTCAGGATGTTTTGCTATATACAATTACATTGAAAAGGGACTGCTTGGAAGATACAGCAAGGTGCTTAGAAAGTTTTGTTATGAGTTTAAATACTGTGTTTTGAACCCTGAGTGCTCTGAAGTATTCCCAGATATTTCCAGGAATTTTTCTAGAAGAAAATTACCAAAACTACTGATCTACAGCAGCCAACAGCTGGTGGAAAACCTCTACTGGTCAGTTAAGCATCCACTTCTTAATATACTTGTTTCTGAAAGCAGAATCTGGAGAGGATTGGGATTTTTGCTGTTAGACTCTTTCAAGTTAGTATTTGTGCTCTCTGAAGTTTCACTTTTGACATTCTGCAACTGCTTGCTAAAAGTTGCTTCGGGAGTCAGTCCCTCGGTATGCAGAGGGCACAAACTGCTGACCCCATCCCTTGGAGACAACACACTCCACGGTGAGTCCAGCCAAGCCTGCTGCATCCTCTGAGCCTGAACTGCCTCTGCAGGGAATGGGCCCAGCAGCAGAGACCACATGTGCAGCCACAGGGATTTGTCAAGGGCCATTTGCAGCCAGGACGAGGTGCATACTTGGGAGAGTTTGCTGCAGAAGTGGTGATTCATAGAAGGCGAGTTATCGTTGTCTCTACGCTTTATAGAATGCAGTTCATGTTTTTGTTCCTAGGCTGAGGCTGAGATAAAACTGGAGATGATTGCATTTGGATGGTCTCATGAGGGTAGTAGTGAGAAAGCTGGTATATCCTTTTCAGACAATGAGAAAGAAGCTTGCACTCCCTTTGTCTTCAGGAGACCACTTGAAACATAATCCTGCTGACCAAGTTACAAAGGCTCATCCCTTAAACAGAAATTGTCTGCTGTATGGGCATTATTATTAATGAACAGCAATGCACTTGAGGGGATCTGTTACTCATTCTAATTTACTGAAGCAATCTTCGGGATTGCTTTTGCCTTCACAACTAGAACTGATGCTATTAACTCGTGCTCCCTGAAGCATTTCTACCCACTAGAACTTTGCAGACGTCATCTCATGATAACATAATTTAGAAATTCTTGCTCAACACTAATGATAAATATTGATTGCTTCCTCTGCTTTCCACCCCTGCCCCCATTTTTTCATAAGAACAGTGTTTACAGCCATATGAGAGACTCGTGAGAAAATATTGTAAGGAGATTTTCCAAGAGGTATTTATTCCTCAGAAGCTTGAAGGACCCTTTATGCATTTTACCTAAGGCAGCTGTTTGTACCTTTTTAAAGCAGCTGAACAAGGAGGAACTTTGGCACATTCCCTCTGTGCATTAAGGGTGTGATTTGGGATCGGGGGGAGGTGCAACGTGTGTCTTCTGTACTTACCTGGAGGAGCAATAGTCCAGGACAGCTGATTTTATATATATTTTTATTTCCAACCATTCAAATTGAGTTTCTTAGAACATCTTCATCTTCACATCACACGCTATTCAACACCAATGGTTTTACCATCAGCTGAAGTACTGTTTGGTCAACAGAACATAATAGACAGCTGCCCATTTTACAATTCCTTGCAATTACAAAATTACTATTTCAGAGCTAGCCCAGGTGCATACTTGGTGTTTTCATCATCAACCAAAGGTTTCCAATTAACCTACTGGAAAAAATAGCCCAGGCATCCTATGAAGAAATGCAGGAGCATGGCTGGATTATCATACAAGCAATAGTCTGCCCACACATTTGAAGCCTGGTCTTAAGTTTTCTTTAGTTTCTTAGTAATTTTGGAAATGAAAAGGATGTACAAGAACGTATGAAAATTAAAATAAAGAACAGTATAGCAACTTAGGTGAAAACAATCTCTTTTTTTTTAAACTACAAATTGTATTCTAACTATGAACAATTTTTTTTTTCCTGTTCTTTCATTGGTATAGTTTTCGTACAAGACTTTTATATTCAATACTTGTAGTATAATTGTAGAAAATATTAATGTTCAAAAGAATTTATTGATTAGAAAGCTTTCTGAAATAGTCACATTAACTTTTAATAAATCTTGCACTATTGGGGAGTTCTTAATAATGGAAAGGAATTAATTAAGTCCAGTACTTAAAATAGTAAATGGGCTTTTCCTTTGTTGCTATAGCTGTTATGTCCTTGAAACAGATATAAAACTCATTCATTAAGCTTTTTTTTTAAGACTGTAATACAACTCATGATGATTTCTAGGGAAAAAAGACCCCATCAAAGAAGTCTTGTAAATACTTTTATGAGATTAATTGTAATTATGAGTATAGAATCTATTAAAGGTATTAGTAGCTTATTATCTGAACGTAATAATTGGGAATCATCAGGTTTAGTGTTCTATACCTCAAGAGTCATTTCTTCATCTCCGCTGGCTTATAGTTTTGTTAACAATTTGAATTAAAATGCACAGTTATCACAAACAATTCAACACAGAAAAATAAAACAGGTACATAGGTAATCATATATCAGAAGTAGGATTCCTTGGCCAAAAACATTGTTCTTCATTTGCAAGGGTAGAAAATCACCTGCGTAGACTCAGGAGCTTCATTTTCTGTTTTTTTGCTGGAAACTTTTGTGTGAATGAGACTGTCTGCAAACGTTTTGGCTATGGAAAAAGCAGACAGCCATGTCTGCCAGAGGCAAGGGAAAACCAGCCTGTGAGGGTTTAGAGGGTGACTGCAGTATGCCTGACACTCTGTGATGAAATTTTGAATAGCTGGTTTAATTTTAAATCTAGATAGAGTTTTTCCCAAACTCACGCCAGTCATGTCTCTTTTTCAGCTTCTGTGCAGCCTGTTAGTTTTGCAAGTGGTCAAACAGATGGTGCCAAAGATAGCTGTGACCGAGCTGCTTACTACTTTATAGATCATAACTACTACCCGGGAATGATTTAGTATGCAGCAGAGGATCCAAAGCACATGTAATAGCATTTTCTTCCTGTACCTTACTGGCAAATAAAGAGCAGTCTATCAGTCTAGCTCAAATATCCAAGTGCTGTTTGAAGCTGGCATCCTTCCGACTGAATGGCAATTTCTCCACGAGTGTAATTAAGTTACGTTTCTCATTGTCAAACATGTAGTTGAAGTAGATGGCCAAAATCTTTTGCCTAGTGAGAGCTAAAAGAGGGCACTGGCAACTGTCGTGCTCATATTGAGAGCGGGGAGGGCAGCAACAAAACTGAGATTGTTAGATTGCTGTGATACATGAGGCTACAAGAACAGATTCATACCTGGCTTTCAAAGTGTTTCACTTGGGCTGATCTTTTCTGATTAATCTGACTGGAGGCTAAAAGTCTTTCAGTCATATTGTCAGGCACTAGAGAAAACCTGAGAGACTTCTGTGCTGGAATAGGTTAAAAAGGAGAATTGAAGCTGATGCCATTGAAAAGTGCATAAATCGTGCTTCTTGTAGATAGGAACAAAGGTCTGTGGCACTGCATATTGAGAAAACTTGAAGATCGAGTGAGTGGTCATCTGCTGTGTCTTTCTGGGAAGAATGTAAGAGTTTCACCTCATTTAGCCAGGTAATATGATATGACATTTGTTAGTGTTGAAGGCTGATTTGGGTATGAAGCAAGAGTGAGAATGTGGCTTGACCAGTGAAACAACATTGGCCTTCTTAGAAAAGGACTTACTGAATTTCTGCAGTGAAAGTCCCAGATATTCTTCTCTGAGTTTATTCAACAGAAATAGACAAACAATTATCTACTCTACAGTCAAGAGCAAGGTAAACAAGAACCCAGGACTGCTTTCCTGGAGAGCCTCAGTTCATCTACTTAGCTCTGACTTGTTTTTCTGTCCAGAACTGCTTCACTGAAGGAGACATTAGCAATTCTCCATCATCAGCTACAAAAACAATAGCTTGTTCTCCAGGGGCACCGATCCAACCCTGGAAGGTTTTCCTTCTATTATTCTAAATACAAACCAGGAGACTCTTAACTGCTTTTAGTTCTGGTTTCAGTAAGGGTTCATATAAATAATGAGACTAATTGCCTTTGAATATTTTTCTTATATTCAGCATCTGTCCAGTATATACTCCACAGAAGTACTTTGTGGATTTTATTTCTGTGATAATGTTGAAGGAATATATTTCAATAACAGAAAATATTTAGTGAGAACTCGGACAACTCAAATTTTAATTCTCTCATGTCATATGTATGGAATCTCTGGTGTCAAATATCCAGAATCAGTGGGTTCAGGTTTCTGTGCTTCTGCAGCATATTTACTTATGACACATTGGAGTGCTTGACTGCAAACACAAAAATGTGTGTTTAGTAGACTTGTTGGTGTACCTTATTCACTCCATTTTATCTGCACATGAGTAGTGTAGTTAGATTGTAGCCATTCGTGTCTTAGTGAACTCTTTTTTTTTAGCCTAGTGATCCAGTCATCCTGTCACATTAACTCTCTTAAACAGTACCCACAGTGGTTTGAAACAATTTTTCAGCACACCACACACATGACCCCGTCCCTGCTCCACCCCAGCTCCAAGGAAGTTAGTGGTGACTATGTAGAACCTTTAATAGGTCCCTCTGGATTGAAATCTCCCTAAATAATAGTTTTTTACATGCTATCAGATGATTCAATACCAGTTCATCCTGACAGCCTGAACTGCAGTATACAAAATTCCACTAGTGCTATCTTGTCTTATAACTTGTCATTTAGGACACTGATTCAACCAATATTTTAGCCGTTGCATGTCAGTCACACTACCTCTGCAGAGTACCACTTCCCTCTTTTGTTGGCAATAATGTATTCTTAAGTAATTTGGGATATTACCATTTATATCAAATTACATGGTGTCCACAAGGCTGATTGAGAGTCCTGTGTCAATGAAAAGCATAGCCTCCTAATATGGAGAGATACACCATGCAGAGTCTTGAAAGGGTGTGCCTTAAATCTGGAGTCCCTGAATATTGTCATTGCTGATTAAGAAGATGACTGGAGTGTGTAATTATCAAATGTACAGTGGTCTCTGAGGGAGCCAGCAAGCCCAAGGGGGACTAGATAAGGATTCAAAACGATGTTAACAAATTAAAGAAGTGATCAGGAAAAAACAAAATGCAGTTTATTTCGATCAAACGCCTTGTGCTAGTTTGGGAATAAACTGCTATACTGATATGAAATGGGGAACCACCAGGCCATAGTTTATACATAAAAGGAACTAAGGGTTACAGTGGGTCACGGGCTGAACATTAATAAGCAAAAACATGAATCATAGAATATTTGCAGCTGGAAGAGACCTTCAGGATCATCAAGTCCAACTGTATTCCTAGCCATATCAAAAGCCACTAAACCATGTACCTAAGCACAACATCTAACCAGCTCTTAAACACTTCCAGGGATGGTGACTCCACCACCTCCCTGGGCAGCCCATTCCAATGCCTGACAACCCTTT
>WUAM01000089.1:4331553-4365414 GCA_024336885.1 Actenoides hombroni
GCCCAAAAACCCTCCTCCCCCCTTTTTTTGGGGGGGGGAAAAGATGGGGGAGGGGAGAAAGGAGAATGGATGGTGTTGGCTTTCCTCTTGTGGCCCCTGTGATCCCCCCCCCCCCCCCTCCAGTGCTGCGTGCCCCCAGGGTACCAGTCCTGACAGTCCCCCCTGCAACAGAGAGGGGTACTGGGGCTGTCTGGGGTCTCTTGAGGATGTTGCTGTGTCAGCTCCCACCTGTGCAGCTTGAAAGTGTGGAGGCCCAGTTTCGTTCTGATGAAAGATGAAGCCCTGCTGAAAAGGGAGCGTCCTCTGAGGATGTTCCTGTCCCTGGGCATGTCTGAGAGGGACTGTTTTCTCCCCTCTCTCCTTCTCTCCCCCGACCCCTCCTTTCTGGTTTTCCCTCAGGTTTTTGCTAACTGTGTAGCTGCTAATGTAAAATGAAGGCATGGAAATTTCATATTGTAGCAATTAATCATCCCTCCCTAATACTTTCCAGTTGTAAATCGCCAGCGCTAACAGATGCGTGCTGTGGCAGCCGAGCAGCTGATCCTGCCAGGAGCTGACGGTGGGTTATGTTTGGTTGGTTACCGCGTCCTAGGAAGCTGTAGCGTGCCCATACCCAAGCACAGCTCTCTGATTAGTTTAACAGAAAGTTTCCAGTTATTAGTTAAACACGTTTTTACTAATGTTTTTCCCCTCCTGTACTTAAGTGAAACTAAAATAGAAAAGGTGTTACATTGTCATGGGACAGCCTGGGCAAGTTTCTAGGCTTTGGCTCGGTCCCTGCAGTGCGTGAGAGCTGGTCAGTAAATTCCTGTTTGATTTTGGTAGGCCTGGGATTATTTTTTGCTGTGGGCTATACACACACAGATCTCCTTGTCGAGGATTTAGGAAAAAAAAATGGAGGAATTTTTCCTTTAACAATGTCTTGTTGCACAGAAGCAGGATTTCTTGCCCTCTGGCATCCCCAAGTCAGAGACCTCTGAGTAGCAGAGGTCAGGATCTGGGGAGGGAGGGGGAGAATTGGTTCAGGCTGCACCCTGCTGATGTGACTTGTCGAGAGCAATCTGTACAAAGTGGTGCTGTTCCCATCCCCTCTGTGCCCACTGGATGTGGCTGGCTGGCGCGTTTTGATTAAAATGTTGCAGGGAGGGGAAGATAAAGAAGAAACTAAGTGCGTTTCCTAACTTAGATTTTTAGGAGACACTTAAGGGAGCGCACTTGGATGAATAAGGGCAAAGGCAAATTGCAAAAAGCACTTACTAAACTTGTCTGGGGATTTCAGCTCTGTAGTTTGTAGCGTGAAAGCTGGGCTTTTCTTTAAGAAATAGCAATAAAAGCCGACAAGCCTAAAGACCCAGATTAATTTAGAAACTCCGCAGTTGGGGGAGGAGGGGTGGAAACAGAAGTGCAGCGACTCAGACTGACCTTTCCGTCAACTCCACCGCTCTTCCAAAAACGCATGTGGTGGCTGAGACGTGGTCGATCTGCGGGGTCCCCCAGGAGGCACAGGGCAGGCTGTACCTCGGACACTGGGGTACCACCTTGCTCTCCAGATGGTACCGGACCTCCACGCGTGGGGCTCCACGGCTGGTGTGGGCCGAGTCTGTCCGTCAGTCCGCTTGGCGTGGTATGGCACCGCTGAAGTAACGGTGCCAGAATCTGCCCCGAAAGCGCCGAGCAAGGCGCAGAGGCTATTTTGCAATACATAGCAGCTCTTTTGTACAGCTTAGAGAAGTTGGCTTGCAGATATACGCGCTGCCTGACGCGGATCGGTGGCTATTATAAAGGTTTTAATTATCCTGATGACCCAAAGTAACAAAAGAAACAGGCCTGTTCACGTCGAGCCCTGATGCTGAGCGTGGTAACTTCCCTCTCTCCTTCTCCTCCCTCCTCACCAACATAAAGCTACAAAGTGAAAGATGATACCCCTATTCCTCTTTCCCAGGCTGCTATATGCAATTGTTTCTATGATCTTTGTTTATATAGATCTAAGGCAGATTAAAGTGCCTTTTAAAATCAGAGTACTTGTCAGGAGACTGGGTAAGCCTGTGTGTGTATCTCACCAAAAATATTTCAGACCTCCTGGTACCTTCCATCCTCCTTTCCTGATCTTACATTTGTGCAGCTGTGTTTTCTGTCTCTTCCCCACAAACTTTATGCTGCTCCAGGAAAATTTTAACCATTTTTGCAGTCTAGTAAAGCTACAGGTATATCCCCTCCCAATATTCATTAACCCACGTTCTCTTCAGTGGGAAGTGGGGAAGAGAAGCCAGCTTCTCTGTCTGCGGGCCTCTTGGAGGGAGATGAGGACTTTAAGGTAGGTAAATGCTCACACCCATAGCAAAGGTGAGCCCTTTCCATAAAAAAGATGCCAGCCTGCCTGTAAGGAAAAGGGCTGAAGGAATGGCAGAGGCTCGGGGAGATGTAGTGGGGCTGCCCGGAAGGAAATGATGCTGAAGGAAGTAAAAGCTGCTTCTCATTCTGTCTCTGATCTTTCTCAATAGGATGGGTCTCCTAACTCCAATAGATTTCACTTGGATTAGAGATTCTCTTCCCCTTTAGTCTTTTCTGTACAGGTAGGTCATTGTATGAGCAAACGCTCTGCTGAAGTTGCTTAAAAAAAAGCTATACATCGTGATACATGTATATGTTCATATACAAATATCACATGTGCATATGTATTGTAATTTATAATTACAGAGATTACTTTTGTGCCAGTGTTTTAACCTGCGTAGAATGGAAGTATTTGCTGACAAATTTCTTTAAGTCTTTCTCCTGCTCTTCATTTGATGAAGATGGAAGTAAAAAAGCTTTCTTTCGAAACATATCAGAGAAATCCTGTTTTGAAATGCTGTTTGGTTTCTTAGGAGAATGTGGACATGTGTTTTTCTCTTTATGATCTTAGGTTTCAGTGGTATTTAAGCTCAGGTTTTCAAAACTGAGTTATTTAGAATCACTAGCCCCTTTAATGGTACCTAAAGTGGACAAGACCATTTCTTAAACTGTTGTGTGTGTGTACCCATGGGCACAGTAAGGTCTTTACAGGGCCTGAGTAGCATCCCTGGATCACTGCAGAAACTCAGGAGCGCCTTCCTTGTGCTTGTGCTTTGCCTCCAAGCGGTGCAGGTGACGGGTGCAGCAGAGTGCACTGTGGATATGGAGATTTGCCAGGATTTTGTGACTAACTAGGGAAATCCCACATATAAAGCAGTCCCATTTGAAGAGTTTTTTGGGAGGCAGCTCACAAAGATTACCCAGATGTGTAACAGGTTGATATGAACTGAGGCTCCAGCAGTTTTGAAAATTAGAAGGTACCTATGCATACAGCTCCTAGAAAACTGATCCATCACTTGTTTGTGGAGTTTTGAGCATTTGGAATGGTATCCTAATTTTGCAGGAGGGCTGTCTGCTTCAGTTCTCTTTGCCTTGTATACTCCCTTGTGTAAAAGACAAATAATATCGATACAAGAGAGCTGTATGAACATATGCTTGTGATTCAGTAGTGGCATGTTCTGTATAAGGTACTGTTTAAATATAGTTAATCCCTGCCTTGGGGGCAGCAGGATGCCTTGTACAACCTTTTGAAATTTCTTTCAAGCCTGTGATCTGGGCTCCGCTGGCTCAAAACAACCAGGCGTGTTTCACGTAGGAGTTGAGCTGAGTCTTGATGGAAGCTGTAACCATGTTTCTGTATAGCATGGCATTTCATTTGATTTCTCTCATTACCCTGGTTAGTCATCTTTCATCTTCATTTTTCCTCCTCTCCTGACTTGCAAAGCAGATTTGGCTTGGTGGATGGTGTGTATCGTTACAAGAATTTGCCCTAGCAACCAGATAGATTTCCAAAAATAGTTCATCCCATCATTACAGAGGATCTCTGAACCTTGGGATGTTGTACTGCAGTCTCTCTGAGTGGTTAAAGGCTGTCATTTTGTTTCTAATGGTTGGACAAAAAATAAACTGTGCCATGAGTGGACTTGACTTTGCGCACAGAGTAATGCTGTTTGAGACATGAGAGAAATTCCTGCAGTGTTTACGTGCTGAAGAAAAATGCCTTTGAAGCCGAGGTATTTCTTCTGTGTATCCACGTGTATGATTTTGTGTACAGCTTGTTATCTGAACAGTCATCTGCTCAATGAGCACCTGATCTTGAAAGACGTATAGTGCCTAGGTTGGCCATGCCAGGTTTGAAGTTATCTACTTAAGTGGCTGCTCTTGGACCTTTAGCCCCTGGTACCTGGAGCAGCCTGGTAGCACTCTTCCCCGGCCAAGGAGTGGGCTGACCAATTAGTGAGGTCTTTCCTTTCTGGGAGCATGGGTATGTATGTATGTATACAGCTTTGTTGTTGTTTTGCTTTTGATTTTTGTTTTGTTGTTTTGTTTTTGTTGTCCTAGTCAACACGGGACATATTTTAAGATACTCTCGGAGTGTGAACATTTTCTTTTCCCTGTCTCTCCAGTCTAAGAAAATACCAGTATTTGGGATATCATTGCATTTCCATAGCACTGCAGGAGCATGAGAATTTATAGAAATGTGTTCAGCTGCTGATCATCTTCTGCTGTGGCAGTGCTTTTTGCAGTGATTATCTTTTCATTGCTTTTGGAGGGCATTCTGCAGTCTGGAGTGTTGTTATATTCTCCTTCCCTGATTATCAGCTTTAGTTCTCCTCCAGATCCTTTTCTCATTTAAAACTATTCCTTGCAGCTCATATATTTGAAAATATCTTTCCCTAGATGTTCTTCCTCTTCATGCAAACTCAAAATGAGGAATTCTAAAAAACTTGACATCACCCCTGCGTTTTATGCATAACGTTTTATTGCAATTGCATTGAAAATGTGAATGCTCTCCTATAAAACTTGGAAAAAAATCAGAAATGTTCTCATTATGCTTGGTTTTAAAACTGGGTTTGAATTAGAGAGGGAGTAAAGAAGCTGCTCTGGACTTAGAATGATGAGCATTGCCGTGGTAGTGATCAGGGAGCTCAGCTGTAAAGCCAGAGCCCAGGTTCAGGTTCCTGCTCTTCTACTGAGGATGGAGCCAGGCTCTTCTCTGTTATGTCCAATGATAGGACAAGGGGCAATGGGTGCAAGCTGGAGCATGAGAAGTTCCACAGAAATATAAGGAAAAACTTTTTCACTGTGAGGGTGATGGAGCTCTGGAACAGGCTGCCCAGAGGGGTTGTGGAGTCTCTTTCTCTGGAGACATTTAAATCCTACCTGGACATGTTCCTATGTGACCTGCTCTAGGTGGTCCTGCTCTGGCAGGGGGGTTGGACTAGATGATCTTTCAAGGTCCCTTCCAACCCTGGACGTTCTGTGATTCTGTGTGATACCTGAGATACATCTGAGCATCATAAGTGAATGTCCACAGTGATGGGTCTTCTGGGATTTCTCTTCTCCTTTGAAAAGCAACTTTTTTTCTTCAACTGAAAGACTTTTCATATAAAAAATAATTTTGTAGCTCTTGTTTTCCGGTATCGTTTTTGACAGTCACCATCTTCTGATGCTGTCTAGTTTACCTGGAGGGGTGCTGGGACACAGCAAATTGAACCTGCAGGTGTGGTTCAGTCTGTGAGTGAAACCAGCTGAACTGATGAGAGTTTGATGGCAGAACCCATTGCAACATGCATTTCAGAGAGGAGAGAGGAAGTAGCCATTGTGGAATATACTGTGCTGAAACGCCAAGTGTGAGGCTCTTTGTGTGGTCACAGAGCATATTTACTCTACAAATTTCTCCCAGCACTGTTTCTGGGGAGCAGCCGTGTTTTGAAGGGATGGTTTCTCTTGCCTGGGCTTGCTTATGTGCTAAGGGAAATAGCTTGCAAAGTAACTTGGCTGTTTAAACAGCTTAGCCGTCATCTTGAAGGAGGAGAAGAGCTGAATGAAAAAATAAAGGCTAGATACCAGCTTCTATTTAGTATCATATGAACCAGCATTAGACTAAATCCATTTTTTATCATGTCCATATGCTTTTTTTTTTTTTTTTTTTTTTATGGTAGACTTTACTGAGGAGTCAGCTGGTTCCCTGGGTGTTTTGCTGAGAGGCCTCTTTGGCTTTATCTGGTATGAATTGTGAATATGAATTTCATGGTGCAAAAGGATGTCAGTGAGAAATGACATTATGGGCTTGGACCAAGGCCAAGTGACGTTCATGGAAAATTCTTGAACTTCTGTTGGTGGGCTCTCTATTGTGTCCAGAATGGCTTAGTTTGCTTCACTTAGACCACTGTAAATAGCTTTCAGATAATATAGAGAATGATGAGTTTAGTTTGGTTTTTTTTTTTATTCATTGTCATAGATCTGGGTCAGAGGAGCATCTTCTGTGAGGAACTGAGGAAGGGAGACAAGTATGTAGTACTTGAGGGCTTTGCTTCCATGCATGCTTTTCTTACTCCTCTCTTTGGAAAACTAAAACGTTCCTTTACTACCGCATGCTTATTTATTTATCTATATTCCTTTATAATACAGCTGTGACCCATTTAAAAAAAAAACCCACAAAACAACCTTAAACTCAGAATTGCATTAAAACAGGGGCAGGTAATTCAATTTGAATGTTTGATGACATTCAAGATGTAGGTTCTTGGGGACCAGAAGTTATGCAGCTTGTTAATATAGAAGATGGAGGACTGCTCAGATTAAAGTGGGGTGCCAGACATTGATTTGCTTGTATGTGTGTGGGAGAGAAGAGACAATCAGATGTACTATTTATACTGAATTACACAAAGAGGGGTTTTTTCATGATTTTCATTCTCTAAAGTATTCTATATTCTCTAGCATGTTCTTGCCATATGTGTTTAGTTTCCAGAAGTTTATATATGTTATCTGCTTTTCGTTCCAAACAATATAAAATTTATTACTAGTTTCATGAGTTGTTGTTTCAAGGGGGAAATCTCTGCACAAAGCTGCCTGTGACTTCAATTCTGCTCTGGCACTATACCGTACACAGTATATGCCATCTGCGTCAAAGAGGGTGTTTAAATAAAAATGTGTAAAACCGAGTCACCCTGTAGTTGCCTTAAAGTCATTCACGTTAGGAAAATCTTTTTGAGGAGTGTTCCTGATGCTTTGCTGCTGATTTGTCAGATGGATTTTAATCCTTAACTGCTTCCCACACCATAGTGAGAAAATAAGGCTCATGTTGATGTGCACATTGCTGCTCTGCAAGTTGTTATGGTGACTGTCAGACCCAGTGGTGCTTTGGAGACCCATCCCTCCCTGCCTCTCAGGAAAAGCCTCTGTGCCCTACAACTTGACAGGCAGCTCTAGACACGGGATTCAGCCCTGGGAAGAACCATAGAATCGTTCTAGTTGGAACAGACCTTCAAGATCAAGTCCAGTCGTTAACCAGCACTGCCAGTTCATCGCTAAACCATGTCCCTAAGTGCCATATTTACACATCTTTTGAATACCTCCAGGGATGGTGACTGAACTGCTTCCCTGGGCAGCCTGTTCCAATGCTTGACATCCCTTTTTGTGAAGAAGTTTTTCCTAATGTCCAACCTAAACCTCCCCTGGTGCAACTTGAGGCCACTTCCTCTTGTCCTGTCACTTCTTCCTTGGGAGAAGAGACCAACTCTCACCTCACTACAACCTCCTTTTAGGTAGTTGTAGAGACAGATAAGGTCTCCCCTGAGCCTCCTTTTCTCCAGGCTAAACAACCCCAGTTCCCTCAGCTGTTTCTCATAAGACTTGTTCTGTAGACTTTTCACCAGCTTTGTTGCCCTTTACTGGACACGCTCCAGCACGGTGATGTCTTTCTTGTAGTGAGGGGCCTAAAACTGAGCACAGTATTCAAGGTGCAGTTTCACCAGTACTGAGTGCAGGGGGATGATCACTTCCCTAGTCCTGCTGGCCATGCTATTTCTGATACAGGCCAGGATGCTGTTGGCCTTCTTGACCACCTGGGTGCATGCTGGCTCATATTCAACTGGCTGTTGACCAGAACCCCCAGGTACGTTTCTGCCAGGTAGCTGTCCAGCCACTTCTTCCCATCTATAGAGAATCTATAGAGCCAGGGGCAGGTTGTCCCCAGTGGGGTCCTGTGGAACTGCACTGTCCCCTCCCTTAGCACCATGCTGATGGGTCCTGGGCAAGGAAGAGAGGAGAGGGCAGCAGTATCTAGGTCACTTATGTGCAGAAACGGGGGAAAGGAAAAGTGGGTGCATCCTTGCATATGTGAAGCAGTCCAAGAGGTACTGGATAAAGCTGGAGTGTGAGAAGATGGAGGTGGGCACCTTCTGCACTGGAGAGTGTAGAGTCCCTTCCCAGCCTCTTTCTCCAAGATGTGAAGAGAGTGCCAAAAATTAAATGACAAGGAAATGTTCTGGGTCATCACAGAAGGATGCTTCTTGTTGAGAAATTACTCTGCTTATGAGTTGTGTGCTTGCAGCCTTATGAATGATAGATAGAAAGACTGTATTGGACATAATTCGAAATAAATAGAGGAACCACTGCAGTGCTGTAACATTGTTTTCCATGCTCACCTTCTATTTTTATAATTTTTTTTGTTACATTGCTTACTTTTGATTGTTGCAATTGATTGCAATTGTGAGAGCTAATTTTAGTGCATAAATTTTATAATGAGAGCCTGCCAAGTTTTTGTGTAATGAAGGATAACAACTGCACAGAATCTAGTACAGTGTATGCTTGTCTGTCTATATGGGCTGATATATTTGTATACAGCCAGTTTTCTCAAAGAAGAAAATTCAACCAGACTCCCCTGTGAAAACAGAGGAGCAATTTTGAGAACTGTGGTGAGTTTTAGGAACAAAATGAATTTAGTGCTGCTGATGAAGTGATCATTGCCTTAGTTTCAGGACAAATAGCAAAAGCAATTGAGTTCGCTTTTAAACTTTGCATGGTGGAACAGAGGGTAAATAATGTTCCAACCTTAAGAAAAAAATCCAATATGTTTAGCTGATGAAGTTAAAGACCAGCATATAGGTATATAGATCTGGGCCCTCAGAAAAATGTCATGGTAGTTTTCCTAGCATCCTGGTCCAATTTCCATGAAGTTCAATGTCAGGACTTGCAGGGAGAGGAGATTTAGTTGTCATAGTGTAAAAATCAAAGATTTATTTCCGAGTGAAATGTTAACTCAGGAATAAATTTTGTTTCCACATCCACATCTTTATATATCCTAGATTCAGTATATAGTAACTTTGGGGCTGTTTTGTAGGGCTTTCCTCTCCTTCCAGTTGCATTTGTCCAAAGAAGAGGAAGAAGTTTGAAGGGGTTTGTGGTCTTAAAGGGACAATTTTTATATGGATTGAAAATTGATACTAAAAAAACCCCAAGAAACCCAGCTCATCTAATAGGTTAGTTTTGGAACTCAAATTATTAGGTGAGCTCACTTGTAAGGTAAGGGACCAAAACTAATTGGGACACTTGGCATCTTTCTCCCACAGGTTTTTGGTGTCTCCTCTCACTTGTTATTTAAACTGTCATTCCAGTTGTGATTTGTCTTACACGCTTGTTTAAAAACAAGTTACATTTTCAGGCTCCCATTATATAAACATTTGTCTTGGTTATCCATCCAGAGTTATTCATAGATGTATGTTTTGGCAAAGTCAGGGCCAAGAATGATGGATGACAGGTGGAGGTTCCACCTTCCTGAAACATCAGCTTGCTCTTTTGCATTGATTTTGGGCATTTTTAGTTCAGCTCTGTGCCATGTGGGTTTTACTTAAGGAGATAGCTTGTCCTTGCAAAAGCATCTTGAAAAAGGATGGAACAATTTAAATATGTGCAAGAGAATCAATTAAAATGCCTGTCAATTGAAAGGGAGTGAGAAGGTTTTTTTTTTCAAAATAAAGCTCCAGCTTTTTGAAACATTTTGCATCAATTACAAAAGGAACTTCAGTACATTTTTCTAAAACGAGGAATGAGCCAACTGCATCTGCTAGGTGTGGGAGTGACATTTCAAAATCCCACTGACAGTCGCATTATCGAATTAAACATCATCTCTCTCTTACTGGTGCCAACTGAAGAGCTCTGTACTTTCTAGGGGGTGAAACTGCCCCTCTGTCCCTTCAGAAAACTCTGGTGGGACCTTCGGGCCTGAAAAGGGAGAGAGCCTGAAATTCTCTACCATAATAAAATTTGCTTTCTACATGAAAGTGAACCTCAGAGCTCCTTGTCATTATCTGCACCTCAGCCAGTGCCAAGAGGGCTTCCTGAATTTAGTATGTGAAGTCTGCTTGACAATGAGACCTCTGTCTTCTTGGCACCAAAGAGGCAGCTGCGGGGCTCGGTACTGCTGTGCTGCTGGTCATCCTGGTAGCCACAGTCGATCCTTCTGCTCCTGTGGCTGTGTTCTGGGATGGGACAGAGGGGCTCAGCCTCCAGCCCATGTGCCCACCTTCAGCTTGTACACTGCTTGTTATGGCCAGCTCCACTCTCTTCAGGAGACTGTCAAAATGGCTGTCAAAACCACCTCATTTAAATAGCATATTTACATAAATCAGCCTGATGAAAGAAGGCTGAAGAAAGGGAGAAGTATGAAATATTTTTTGAGCAGTGAGGATTTTCCCCTTTGGTTTATAGTTACAAGTTTTTTCAAGTGATACAATAATAATATGTTATACTGTAGTGCTGTACCTCAGTCTTAAGCATAGTTGCAATTATCTACTTATTTACATCACAGTTTTCATTGGTAGATTACTAGGTGCATTGCAAAAGAAGACTGTAGTCATATCTGTATTAATGGGAATGAACAGTGATTTTTTTGAGAAGTAAAATGTCACAGCAAAGGTCACACTATGGTGCTTCAGCAGAGCAGAGCTGGAAGACCTCTGCTGTATGTTGTCAAGTGAGCAGTGCTATTTCCAGTTCTAGTCTTTATTATTTTGCTTGCAAAAAAATGTCAGAATCGTAGAATTGTGTAGGTGAGAAGAGCTCCCTGGTCCCACCTCCCTCTCAGAAAGCATTTACAAGCATTTTTTTTGTGTGTGTGTGTATGTGTATAAACAGTCATCTGGTGCAGGAACATCATGCATATTGCTGCCTTGTTTGATGCTGTTGGACATGTTTTGAGAGGATATATTTGCCATGTTGGTCTGGAAGGGGTGTGCTTAGTCCTATACAAACTCAGATCTTGCAGTCCTATCCTGAAGAAAGCAGTAACGTGAACTGGAAAAAGGTGTCTTTGGAGAAACTGATGCAACGAGTGAGTTTGAAGGAAGATAAAGGCTGTGTTGGCGAAGAGAAAATAATATTAGCCACAGAGCAAATGGTGTAGTAGGAGGCCAGAGCCACAGACAGGACCAGGAGGCAAAAAGAGCACTAATGAAAGAGAAGCGGTGACATCAGGGAGGCTGATTTGAAGGGAAGGCTGGAAATGCGAGCAGAGGGTAGGTTGCCCTCTGATCCGTTCGATACGTAGATTCATGGAAACTTAAGGACAGAACAATGATGGTGATCATCTGCACCTGATGATCATCATCTGCACGTGTGCCTCTTTGTCTGGGAATCCTTGGGAATCTCCTCTGAGAGGGGATCTTCCAGAGGTACCTGTCAAAGCAAGTTCAGGTTGCTGTGAGCACAGATGAGCTTGTTCAGCCAGGAGGCATTTCTGTGAAGGCTGCTCTTGCTCGGGAGAATTGCTTGCAAAACAGAAACCTAAGGTGAAGACCCTGATCCAGTCTAGTCTTCTCCATGACAGCAATCATGGCACATCATGTACATTCTCCCCAAGGCCTTTGATGCTTCAGTTCAAGTTGTGGTGAATCTCTTCAGGTGTTCAGCTTCTTTCACCATGGCCTCATTTGATGACAATCTGCCGTGCCCTTGGCTGAGCCCCTCTGGCACCACATTATTTCTGTGCTGGAAACACATGCCCAGTTTGGTGTGCATGGTGTGGTTGCAGTAATGCCAGAGCTGGCTGGAGGAGCTGCTGTTTCGATGTGGTAATGAGGCAGGAATACAGCAGAAGGGTTTATGGCTGCTGCTGTCGCCATCTTGTTGCCCAGAGGCCTTCTCGGAGCTAGGGCCTTGCAGGGCACGTGGCTGCTGGAGGAAGGATGTTGGGAAGGGTGATGGGTGGTGGGAGCCCTAAGGAAGGCAGGCAGCATGGGGTGAGCTGGATGATAGATGAAGCAGACAGTGAAGAGATGTCACCTTGGGGAGGTGTAGGGAACAACAGGAGGAAGGTGGGCATAATGGTAGCAGGTGGCAGCATCCAGGCAAGGGGAGAAGGATTGTATCTGCAATTGCTGGTGCCTGGGTTTCAGCTATAAGCTGTGTTTTAAATAAAACCACACAGCATACGCACAACAACTATTTTTTTTTTTTTTTTTCCTCTCCTGAGACTTTTATATGTTCATAAACTTTATGGTGTTTGAATACCACAATGTAGTTAATAGCCCCGGGTGACTGGGGAGAGCAGGAGTGGGGAGAGGGCACAAGGATCAGCGCTGCTCAGAGGAGAAGACAATGGCTGGGTTTGTAGCCTGATGGGAATGCACCAGATGAGAGAGAGAGAGAGAGGGAGAGGGAGAAGATGAGAAGCGGATGTTGGAAGCAGTGGGTCAGGGGTGAGGGGCTGCAAAAGGCACACCTCGGGGTCTGGCTGCAAAACAGGATGGTTAAAAGAGTTTACTATGCTGCAGGGGTGGAGAGAAGATGCAGCTCAGCAGAATAGGCTGGGATTATCCCTAGGCACCTTGTAGCCTTTTTCTTTTAAATTATTATTTTTATTTTTGGTAGGGCAATGACATTAGTGAAACTCTGGCTTGCTTGATGGAAATGGCTCATGGTGGGGTGAGATGCTGTGCTTGGAGGACAAGATTGTATGTTCCCCATGGGTGCTGAAGTCAAACCAGCAATCTGCCTTAGAGGCTGGTTGGGAAAAACACAGAAGAAAATGTACTGAGTGGTGTTGCAGACACATGACTGGGGCTGACTGCAGCCTGCTCCCTATTTCTCATGGCTTACATTTTAGAATAGAAAAGTAAATTACTTTCTTGAGCATCTAAGTGATTTTTAATTTATTTTGTTTTGTTTTGTTTTTAATGCTCTAAGACTGAACTGCTGTTGAAGGGGATGGTATTGTCCCATCTCTTCCTTTGCTGGGCCCTGTGTTCCTACTGCCTTGTGAAACATGTGTCACTGTCGGCACTCCCAAGGCCATGTGGCTGAAAAATGACCTGGTTTCATCAGATGTGTTTCCAGGCAGCTTGATTTCTCTGACATACGGGTGCAGCCACGCTCGGGTGGCATGAAAGAGCCAGTGGGAATGTGCAGCCCTGGGTTGTGCTGTCCCTTCCATGGTCTTGATTTGAACCAATAGTGAAAATGATCTCTGAGTGACATCTCCTGCCCTTCAGTTTTGATATTACTGTCAATATTTAGTTGGTGGGGTGATGAGCACAGACAAATCCACCTTGCGGATCCCATTTGTCTTAATCCTTCCTGTCCTTGTGCTGTACGTTCCAGTTAGTGCTCCTCAAGTGGAACTGCTGCAAGATGAGTCAAAAGCATCTGTAAGTGTCACTGTTATATTAATACCTGTACATAAAGAGCAAGTTTCTGGAGAGCGCTGCTCGTGCTGTGGGCTGTCCTTGGGCTGCAGCATGTCCCTGCTGAGAGCTGTGTGTTTAGAAAGCCGGGCTGATGTTCTCACAGAGATAGCTCTGTCTTGCTGGCAAACGCTGCGTAGACGGGGTTTAGACTTGCTAATAGTGACTGCACCGTGAGTTGTCAAGAATGTGTTGGAGGCATGATACGAGTTTAAAATGGGATGAAGTAAGAGACAGGTCTTGGGCAAGAGCACGGAAGGGGGTACTGCAGTGAAAGAGAGAGGATATCCCTGGCAGGTGAATGGCTAACCAGCATTTTCAGTATTAGCTATAGGATAATGATTGAAGAAATGTATACGTATATCTTGGAGGATAGACCTGTAGGAAGAGTGCACTTGGAATAAATGAAACAGAAGTGTTTTAGCTCTTTAATTTATTTATTTATTTTTTTTATGCGAGAGGTGGGTGTGTTGCTGAGACATGGAGACAGCTCGATGATGGCTCAGTTTGCTGACAGAAGCAATGAGTTAGCATGAGTAGTGTTGGGCACGGGAAGGGCCATGGGCAGCTGGCAGTGCCCGTGAGATAAGAACGCATATGCGGTTTGCGGGGGATCAGAGGCAGAAGAGAGCAGGACAAGATGATTTCCCTTTGCCAGCAGTGTGGTATGCTGGTGTAGTTTTACTCTACTACCCCAGCTCCAAGTTTTAGGGCAAGTCACTGAAATATAGAAAGTGGGTTTTTCCAGCTGTGCATGTGTCTGTGTTTCTTGCTTTGTTCTTATTTTGTCCTTTTGCCATCTTCGGAGCTCCCCTTCGGACTGCTTTGCTTCAGATGGGCTCTTTGCCCTTCAGCTTGTTAGACTCATACTGCCGTTGCTTCTGAAGTGACCTCGATACTTATGAGCGTGACATGGGTTCCCTTTGCCCTGCTCCCCTCTGGAGGGGATTGAGCAGACCCCTTGATTGTGCAAGTTATCTTTCTGATAGCACCTCTTAGAGACAGCACGCTAGGGAGACAGCATAACTGGCTCTTTCCACTGCACATCAGAGGGATGGCTATTAAAAGCTGAGCCAGGAAGCTTGACAGGGTAGTGCAAACTACGTGACAGTTGCTTTTCTTTCCAGATTTGTGGCAAGATAGGAGAAGCATTTGGACGTGACCTGTCTATAGCCTGAGATAATTTCTGCACTGGCAAACATGGAAAGAGATAAAGCAATGGAGAGCTAAGAGCTAAATCTCTTCTGTACAAATGCTAGGAGCATATGTAATAGGATTGTTGAATTGGAGTTACATGTTTTCAAGGATAAGTACTGTATGATGATACCGTACTGTTGCAGCCATGCTTAAATCGGAAAAGGAGGACTGTAGATTTACAGGAGTTGCTGGGGATGCTTGCATTTTCACTACAAGCTTCTAGAATATCAAAAGAAAAGGCCTTTGCTGATAAGACAAAACAGATACCAAAGAACGCTGGAGCTCTGACTGAGGGAAGACCTGGAGGGAGAAAACAGGAGTGCTCTGACCTCAGTGTAGTCAGGCATCACAGATTTTTCTTACACAATATACATAGGTAAGGAAACTGTAGCTCTTTTAGCCAAACTTTGGTTAATTTACATGGAAAAAGTTAAAATTTTCAAAAACATTTTCATCTGTTTTTCTGTGGACCTTTCAAAAGACACATTAAAAACTGTGTGTATCCCAACCTCTGTGTTAAATATGTATTATTGAAGCTACAGTGTTAAGCAACTTAAGCTTAGAAGAACTGAGGTTGTCTCCCTAATCTTACCTTGTCCTCTTTACACATGAGCATTTTGAGGCAGCGTTTAATTACAGGACTCCTCCAGCCTTGCCTGCAGCACATTTGCTTCCTGGCAGGGGTGGCAGCGGCAGGCACAAAGTGAGGGCTGCTGCCTCCCACCCTGGTTTTGTTGCAAGAGGGACGTGAGGATGGAGAAGAAGGGCATGATTTTTATTGCTGTTCCTCTTTAGTGCGGGGAACCTGGGGTCTGCTTCTCCCGGGGACTTACTGGTCTGGATGGATAAAGGTCTGGTCTGGACTTAGTCTGACTCATGGTCCATGTGTCTCACTTGTGCCCTTCAGCCCCTAGACAGTCAAGGGAGGGATATGCCTCATGTCAGCAGAAGCTGCCTTTGGGGCAGATGTCTGTGGTATGACAGGGGCTGGATTTGTGGGGCAGGAGGAGGATTTTAGCAAGCGTGCTCCATGAAGGCTGCTGATGTTTGGCGTGAGTGTGTCCAAGGAGCTGATCTGTACTGAGCATGTGGTGATTGAAGCTCTCTGAAGCTGCTGCTGACCTAAGTGCTGGACCAGGGCCATCAGAGCCTCTCCCTAGTGCTTTTTGTGCCCCTCCAGAGGTGGTGGGAAATGGGCGAAGTGCCTGGCCCGGCCCTGGGTATCGATGCAGATTTTAATCGTAGCGGAGCGACAGTTCTGCCCATCATTAGGATTCATGCCAGCGTGTTTTAAGACTTCCAAACTGATATCCTTTGTGCATGTGTAGTAATGCAGATAAAATTTCCCAGAAAGATTGCTGATCTACTGCCAGTCCTGTCTGAACTCCTTGTAGACAGAGTCTCTCTCCTACCAAGCCCTCCTTGCTCCACGAAGTGTGTGGGGGGACACAAAGTAAACCAGACTTTTTGGTAAATGGCCTGATGACTTTGTCCTGGCCCAGCAATGAGCAGGAGCCTCTCTTAGCCAACGTGAAGGTGGATAAGGACCTGGTTTGAATATTTGATGCGGCAGCCTGATGAGGGTCCTGCTTCAGCCCCTGCTCCAGCCTCACTGCTTTTCGCCTTGGCTGACACGGTGGCAAGCAAGCCGATGAGAAGCCTGCCCACTTTATTTCTAGTTCAGCTGAGGGGATTGCTACCATTTCTTGCTTCTTGTTGTTGCGCTTGCTAATTCTGCAGGCAGGCTGATCATTCCTGTGTGTTCTTGGCATTTGTTTTTGTTTATTTTTTGATGAAATTCCCTTTTTTGTTTCTTTTTTGTTGTTGTTTTGGTTTTCCCCTCCTCATCCCTGCCAGTGCTGGTGTAAATAAATGGGAAGATGGCTTATTTTACCTGCAGCATACTGGAGCCTTACTTTACCTGCCATATAGTGAAGGGAGATGCTTTTATTTCTGAGTGGGTTGCTGGGAGAGGCGAGGCACAGCTGTGCTTCTGAGACAAGGGTTGGGGCCCCAAATCTACTGCTGGGCTGAACTGATGTCCCTCCAGGGTGGCTGGAGGAGCTTGAGCAAAGTTTGGTGGATCCTTGCAGAGCAACCCTGGCTCGAAGTTTTCGTCTGAGAGCTGTTTCATGGGGCAGTGCTGTGGGATTCAGGCCGTTTGCTCTTGGCAGCTCCCTTCTCTCTTTTTCAGCTGCATTGCTCTTTGACCGTAGCTGATATATTGTCAACCAGCAAAAGCCCATTCACGTTGAATTATGGATGCATAAAACAGCGGCAGGCTTTTAATTGGTCGGCCATTCAGAGAGCAGGTGCTTCCTCTCGGTGTTTAAGTTACCAAATTCATCAGGCCCTTTCAACTTCTTGCATTTTAAATTCCCTGATCCTAAAGAACAAAGTCATTTTCTCAGCTTTGGAGGCAGACATCTGCTTACAGGGATTAAGCGTGTTCCCGTAGCAGTGGGCACAGATTTTCTTTGTGGAAAGGGATATATTGAAGGGAGTGTTAAGCCCTGGTACAAGTTTCCATACCGGGATGGAAATTGCTTTGCAGGTTTGGAGGGAGGCACGTTGGAGCTTGCTTATTTATTTGGCAGATGTCTGATGGTGTTACATCATCTACAGCACTTGGAGCCTGCGAGGGTTTTGCAAGGGCTCACTGCATTGTGGTGGGTCGAAAGGAAATAGGAAGCTCTCCTCTTCCCATTTTCTTGTTGTAGGAAAACAACTGTTTTAAATAATGAGCCATCAGCAAGTCTCCCTCCCACCCCATGTTTTGGGGTGTTGTGAAGACAGTTGGTCAGGAAGAAGGGCAGTAGAAAATCTCAGCTGGTTGATGCTCAGGGAGTTGTCAATCAACTCGTGTTTCCTATCTCTGAGCAGCATGCAGTGATGATATTTGCTGGTGATAAGTGACCTTTCGGTACTTTAGGTGGACAGGCATTCTAGAGATTTAGTTTTTAAATGCATTCTGTTTTACTACCGTAAACCTATGTCAGTGCTTCCTGTTTATCGTTTTGTGAGAGTCAGACTAAACCAAATTTGGCTCCCAGGCGTAATTTTGCTGACTGCATGCAATCAGGAGCCAAGCTTTTTATAAAACTCAAGATCAATAGAAACGGTGCAATTAGCTAAACCCAAGTCCAGTGGAAAGAGTTGCTTTTAAATGAGTAAGTGTTCCCCGCAGGACTGGCAGCCCCAGATCCTGCAGCCCAGAGCTGACCGACTGCAAGCCAAAGGGAAACGGACTTAATTGGGTTTTGCGGCTCTGGCAAAATATAAACAGCAACAAATAGCGAGAAGCAATTTGGATTTTAATTATTTCCCATCCCCCTGCATTAATAGGTCAAGGTGATATTAACAGTAAAAATCTGGCCAGCTCTTTGGCTGTTGCAGTCTGGCAGAGGTCTGTTGCAGGTAATGGGGGTTATGCAGACTAACACCAGCTGCGCACATCTGGCTTGATGTTTGAAGTTGACCTGTTAATCTCTCTCTTCCATTCCAGAAGCTACGCGGGACAACAAATGTTTCCCTACCTCCCTGCTTGCATCCGTAAGGCTCTCATGTGAGTAACGACTGGAGCAGTTTTGGTAAAGACTTTTACTGTTGTATCTGTAACTCCTGCGCACCTTCCTTCTGCTCCACTTACTTGTCCCTTCCTTTCTCTGTCCTAGAGCGATGCTCTGTGGTCTGCAGAGGAGGACGAATGGTCTCTTAGAGAGAAAAATGTTAAGGCTTCTTTGAGGTCTGCACTGTAATACATAGTGAGATGTTTGTACGAGAAATCATGTCAGCAGCTGCAGTTTTTGTCAAAGAAAGTATATCCACAAACGTTTATAGAAACGTGACAGCACTAAATCTGGGTAGTTGGTCGGTAATCTTTGCAAAGATAGAAAACTGATTAAATAAAATAATTCCCTTGAGGCACCCTGTAACTTGTAATATATGTGTGATGTAGGCTTTTAAAGGCTCCTCTCCTGCCCTTATTCTTTCTCCACGCTTCCTCCATGTGGTCACTCTGAATTGCTGCCAGCTGGCCTATTTGTCACGTGTGTTTGTTTCTGCTGCCTCTAATTTTTGACCTTTCAAAGAGACAGACAAAATCTGTGGCTTATGCACATCTTTGAATTTGCAGCCAGCCTAATAGTAGGAAAGAAAAAAAAACACAGGGAGTTTGAACTGTGGAAGGGAACAGATTCTCTTCTTTAGTGCCTTGCTATTGACCATGGATCGTAACGTGCCTATGAGTCAAAGCCTTGCCTGTTGTCTCCCAGGTTTTCTTACCTCCATGGTGCCTTCTGCCCTTATTTCACACATCAGGACAGGTTCCTTCTGGTGTGCTTTCAGATTGACAAATATGATCTGTTTGGTTTGTTTCAGGGTAAGGTTTTGGGTTGGTTTTTTTTTTCAACTGAGTGATTTTTTTTTTTTAATGTGATACCTTCATAGACACAAAAACAGAACGAGAAATTGATTAAAAAAAAAAGGTCAGCATTGTAGAGAAAGAAGAATGAAACTATAAGACCGATATATCATCCAACTGAATGCGCCAGTATGCGAATGCATGGCAGAACAGTCAGTTAACAGAAAATGATAGTGAGATGGGGTGATATTTCCAGTGTCCCTAGAGTGAAAGTACAGGCAGTTTACACTGGGTAATGAAATGTTATGGTTTTTATATGTAATATGTTAATTCTGGCAGCGCAGTGATCCTGAGGTTGCAATCCACCGCAAGGCTGACATTTGTGTTTAAAGAGATGCACAAACATTTAGTAAGGATAGAGAATGACAGGTCATCTTAAAAAAAAAAAAAAAAAAAAAAAGAAGAGAAAAATATGAAAGATCTCCTCTTCATTCTTTCTTCCCTTCTCTCCCATTCCATTTTATCCAATATTGACTAATATCAAAGGTGCTGCTGCTTGGAAGGCTGTTGCTCCTTTCATGGTAAACCCAAAAGTTAAAGCCTTTTTTTCTTTGTTTTTGGTTTGGGTTTTTTTTTTTTGTATTGGAAGGGCAGTATTGTGTGTGATGTTTTCGTGCTTGTGTACAGCTTGGGTTTTGTAAGAGCAAGTCGTCTGCAGTTCCAGCTTGGGGCATCCTGCACTGTCACACAACTGCATCGCCAGGGTAGTTGTGAATCAGACCAAAGTACTGATCCGGTATATAAGCCATGTCTCGTTTGCCCAGTTAGCTGTAAGCTGGCACCGTTTACCTTTGGTGCTTTGCTGCCAAGTGGTGGAGGCATGGCTCTGAGCTTGAGCTATCCTTTTAATCAGGGCCATGTGTTCTTGCTCTCCTCCATGCAGCGGCACTGGTGCTTTCCTTATTGCACAATAAGCAAGTTATGGGAGCCAAAATGGCCAGAAAGTAAAAATGTGGGGTTTTGGCCGGCTGCGTTTTGTAAGCCAGGGTGCCAGAGGAGGGCTCGTGACTGGCTGGAGGTGGAAACACATGGGCAGGATGTGGCAGCCCTGATGTGAAGCAGTTTAAGTGGGGCGAGGAGATATGGGGGGCAAACAGCTGCCTGGGGGTGCTGTTGACCAACAGGACACATCCCTCCCCTCTTTCAGTGTCTGTTCGAGTAAAGGTGTCACCATTCACTCCTAGGTAGCAAAACCTATAAGCGTGATGATCAGCTTTAAACAGGTACTGGTGCTCAGGTTAAAATCGGGGTTGTTTGTAATGCATTTAAAGTCAATCCCATGGGTAAATCTTTTGCTGAGAAATGATGGACAGTTTCCAAGGTTGCCTGAAAGGCTTTGCTGCACCTCGCTTAACAAGAGTGAAAAGGAGAAGTGGGGGTCATGGGCAGCCCATGGAGCACAACTTCCACAGGATTTCCTCTTGCAGAGAGCCACTTTTTCCTTAGTTCATCAATGACGTCCCTCGGAAGCTTTGACATAGAGGGTAAAACTGCTCCTGCAGCCTGGTGCTTCTTAACCACCATTTGCAATCTCTCCTTGCCAGTGCATCAGGACAGTTTAACCCAGTGCTGGGAAGCCATCCACTTCCCAGTGCTTTCGGACTTTGCTTTCGGACTCTCTGGGCTGACCAGAGAGGGAAACAGTTTAATGAAACATTTGGCAGAGGTTGGACATCTCCACAATGTACTTTGGACCAGTTCTTCCTGGTATTTCCTGGAGGTCTCAGGAACTAAGCTGCTGCAGAGAGGGCTCAAGCTTGTGAGGGGCAGCACCCTGCTGACCTGGGTGTCTCTCTGAGTGCTTTAGTGCATCCAGCTTCTGAACCAAGCACCTATACGCTGCCTGCAACGGATAATTCCTCAAGAGTTGTTGTTACTGCATAAATATGCAACCACTCGGAGGTCTGCCCCTCCTTTTCTCTGTAGTAGGGCACGTACAGCTGGGGCCACCTGCTCTTTAATTTCTGCCCTTCTGCATCATCCGGCTGTGTCATTTTTGAGGAGATCTGAGGAGAAAGGAAGTGTCTCAGAACCTGTTTAGCATTCTTGTGGTCTCAGCAATTCATGTCCTTAGGATCCTTCACTCCAAAGCCTGGTGACAGATGGACATCCTTGATTAACCCTTCTTTGCCAGCTATGGGGTTGTGCATTTTGCTGTGGATTTTAGAGTTTCTTCACTTCTGTCCTGTAAGATGATGTCCCAGGAGACACCTGCTTTAAGGACCATCCAGAGAACCATGCTGAGAGGAGTGGAGAGTGATGAAATGGAGGCATCTCCCTGGAGTGGCTCTGGATCACTTGTGCAGCAGGATCACCTAACGGGAAATGTGCAGGAGACATGAGGCCTTCTGTGCTTTTTATTCTGCTTTTGCAGGTGTCTCTCCAGGACTTTAATCCACGGCTGATGTAGGAGGCTCCCTTTCCCTGTGGCTGACAGTGTCATTGAAATGAGTGAGAAGATTGATGCTCACACCCTCTGTGCTGGCCCAAGTTCAGCTGTCCTGACCTGGGCTGGCCTCCAGATAGCTCGAACCCTGAAATGTGGAACGTGGTCATTTAAGTTTGAAGAGTTCCCTTATCTCCTAAGTGTGGCTGCAGTGGGGGAAGTGGGCCAAGTTATAAAAGTAATTTCTTCAAGTTACTGAGCGGAGAATTCTTGACATACTTAAGCATACGCACTCTGATTACTACTTTTGCGCAATTAATGCAGCTGATGAAACTGAACTAATTTACTGTTCTGAGCTGTTTTTGTGTGTTTTCCCTGCTATTGCCCTGTTTATTGCCACTCGAATACATACCCACCACTACTCATACCTTGCAGCTATCCCACTGTATATTAATCACAGATTTTTTTGTGGGGTAGGGGAGAAATAACTTTGGTCACACAGACTTATGCAAAGAAGGATCTGCCCTGATACGCTGATATCTCCCAGAGCTTCTTACAGTTGGAACAGTGACAGCAGGCAGCATTGTAGTCCACCTCCCAAATGTTGTGTTTAATCACAAATCAGGCTTTAATGTTCAAGTAACGGACAAATACAGAAAATCCTTATAAGAAATAAAAAGAACAGGCAGGACTTTAAAAGGAGAAAAAAAAAAAGTACAAATGAGGAAAATTAATCAGCAGTTCTAGAGCAATTACTATTTTCAGAGTACGAGGCTTTTGCCAGTAAAAGACACCAGATCTCTGCCCTTTAGCTTGCTTAAGTAGTTAATCTGCACATGAACTCCTAGTCTTAGAGATCACTCAGAGAAATTATGGTCTCTGAGCATTCAAAAACCACATTTGTGCAAGTATAAAGGCAAGGTCAAGTGACAGTGGCATTAGAAAGCTGCAGGCTCAGGTCAGACCTTAATGCAGGTCTTGCAAAGGTTAGCGTGTAACACCATGAATGTCTACTGATGTCTGTGTTGTCTGTCAGTGTTGCCACTGGTTGGAAAATACTCAGGGCTGGCAGGAATAGGGCCCTTGTCTGAGTATCAGAAACCATCTATTCTTTGGCTGCTTTGTCTGTAACGGGCTGTGGCCTTCTTCCAAGTAGTAGTTTGGAACATGATTTGGAGACTCTTTATGTTCCTTTAAATTTACTAGTATCAGAAGAAAGCCAAAGATTTGAGACTGCAATTCGGAGAAGGCATTTGCAGTTGCTTCATGCTTTCCTTCTGCTCTTGTTCCACACCTCTTTTCCTTGCCTGCTAACCATGAGAAAGAGCCAACTTTTAAACGGTGTTTCCTGGTCACGCTTCTCGGTTTCTTGTTTTCTTAATATAGGGAGTCTGAACAGTTTCCTGTAACCTTGATGTGCTTCAAAACAAAATGCATCAGTGGCATTTCTCAATACTATCCTATCTGAGCATGCCCCTGCCATCCTTTGCTCTTGGCCTCCAGATTATACACAAAAATCCTCCCGATTTGTTCAGTTGTGGGTAATGAATGAGAGTGCAGAGATGTGCTCTGCAGACTGCGGTGGATTCACAGGAGGTTACATCTTGCTGTGGTTGGATAGTACTATAAACCTCTGTTGGAAGCTAGTGGCTTTCAGGTTTGATGGTGAAACCAATTTTGTGAACGCCTCAGCCATTTTGGCACTCACTGTCATCCAGTTTAGCAAAGACCTGTTTGTTTCAGTGTGTCCTCATCTATATTGTGCTTAAAATGGATTGGGGGTGCTGTGGCTGGCTCTAGAGCTAGGTTGGTAGGCATGTTTGACAGCTGGTGTGGAAGAAGACAGGATCCAGTTGTCATGGTCATAGGTATGGTTTAAGTGGATCAAACCCTTCCATGAACCGTAAGGAGGCTTCAGGGCAGTGTAGCTGGGTAGACCCAACATGGATGAAAGGCTCATCTCCTCTTAATGTGGAGTTTTGCCCTCTCTGCCAGTCATGGTTCTGGGCTTTTGACTGATAATTGTTTGAAAGGGTGCCCCTGATCCTGGGGTTGCTTAGGTGGGAAAGGGTGTGTGTGGGTCTCCACTCCAACCCCTTGCCCAAAGCAGGATGAGGTCTGGGACCAGACACAGCTGGTCAAGTCTCTTTTTCTAGGCAGATCTTGAAAACCTCCAAGGACAGAGCCTGCCCAGCCTCTCTGGAAAACATGATCCCGCTTCACTTTTCACCTTGAGCATCTTCATGCTGAAAATCTCTGTATATCCAGATAAAACTAATTCACCATAACACAGTGTACTTAGATTTGGCATGGGCACCACCAATATGGATGCCTGACAGAGACCATAGGTGGACACAGACTATACCTTGAAATTAAAGATTTGTTCATTATGAGGAGCATGGCACTGGCCAACAAGTAGATGGTAATATGATTGTATGAGATGCTGTGTCCTGGCAGTGAGCAAGGGGAGTATAAATAGGAAAAGCAGAAAAATAGCATGTGCTTTCTGATAAAATTGTGTTTGTCTTTCAATGCAATAACTTGATGTGGGGTTTTATTAAATTGAAAAAGAGCTCTAAAGTAGCTAGAAGCAGTTAGTGGAAAGGGAGAAAAAGGGAAGGCACTATTACATAAACCAGAGACCTGTATCTCCTTAAATCTCTGTGAGACCTCTGGGGGATGGCAAGTCCAGTTGTGCCAGCCCTGTCTGACAGCTCAAGTATTTATAACCTCAAGTTGTCCTGTGAAAGTCAGCAGTGGTAGCCCTCTGGGTAAAACCTGAAGTTAAGATCTCTGCTCACGTTGCAGGTCTTTGGGTCAGACTGTGAGTGAGGGGTGTCAGGTCGGGGTCCACCAGGAGAGAGGTATTAACTGAACATTGTGATTCCCATGTCATTCTCTGGTCTTGGGAGGTTGAAACCAGGGGAGGTTGAAACCAGGCTGCGGCTTCTTTTTATTGAGGTGGCCTTGAGAGGAGTTTGTTTACATCTGTCTATAAAGAATTGGAAAAAAAAAAACCAAAAAAGATAAGAAATACATTTAAGCTTGTTTTCTAAATATGCGAACACGCACAGTCAACCAGCATCTTTTATTTTTATGCAGCACATCTAAAATAGATGCAGTTCTGCCTACTTTCTTAAACATGAATCCAGCAGAAAGTAATAGTAGCAGTTTATGTTTCTGTACTGTTTCTTTCTGTGAGGGTCTCACAGGGAGGACCAGCCAATGGGAAGCTCTGCCTTTGTCCTGGGTTTGCCCAGTGGTCTGACCTGCAGTGTGGCTGGTGGGTAGGAAGGCAGCGTGAGGGCTTGTGGCAGGAGCTTTCTGGACCAGTCTTGTTCCTAAAGCCCACTTGGACCTGTGCAGGCAGCTGTACAACAACATCCTCGATTTCACTGCATGTTTTCATGGAGCTTGGAGAAGCAGAAGTGCATACTTATGCCTCCATGACTCTTTATTCTCCTGCCCATCCTGTTGTCTTCATTGCTTCCTTCCCTGACTTCACCACTTGATGGTGAACTGTTGAGAAAGAGACAGGGCTTTTCATGTGTCAAATCACCCCTGCACACTGGAGGGTGGAAGTGACAGTGACATGAGGGAGTCTGTGCAGATAGCATTGATGCTTCCATAGACTTTTCCTTCAATGTAAAGCTCAGTGTGGCAGGGAGGGAGCAAGGACATTTGTGATACCCTCTTGTTCCACTGAAAGCTGAGCATTGGATGCCAGGGAAGCACTGCCCAGACAGAAGAATTACTAGAAGAGTGCTTTCTGTTGTTAGCAGATGTCTGTAGTCCATGCTTGAACCTGCAGGCTCAGTTTGCTAAGTCTGGAAAGGGGCAGTCACTCAGAGTTGTTTCCTTTGGATCTGTGGGGGGTGGAGGGACTTTTCCCCCACAGTTCTTGCCTCCAACACATGTGGAACCCACAGGGACTCACCTGCACGTGCTTGTGGTCAGCCTTTCTCCAGCCAACAGGCAGGCAAGCGCTGGAGGGAGCAGGTAGCTCTGTCCCCGTTGGCGATGCCCCTCTCACTCTGGGGGAAGGATTGGTAGAGGCATGGGCTGCAGTCTCCACAGGCAAGGTGAGAAGGGTGGATGGGGATGGTGGGGGTCCATCTGTGGCTGGTGCAGCCTCTGCCACACAGCCTTCCCTGGCAGTGTGGCTGTGAAGAAGTTTTTCCATGAGCTGTGATAAGATTCCTCCTCTGGAAAGAACAGGGGGAGACTGAGCTGCTGAACAAACTTTATACTTTGGTCTGTCATCTGTTGCATTCCTCCTGAGAACAACGGAAGAGGCCAAGTCTTGGTCTTGCACTGGTGTAAGCTGGGATTTATTCCTAGAGTGAAAGGAGTCGTGCCTGTGCCAGGTAATGTGGGCTCAGCTGCTCAATCAGCCCTGGATTCAGCCCCTGAGTTCCTGTCAGCGAGTGCATTTCATCCCAGTGGCAAGGAACTGGAAAATGCAGCCTAGGCCAGTGCATGGAGGTGCGTGGGGCTGGGCTGATATCCAAGGAACCCCTGCTTAATGGCCTGAGCAGAGCTGTAGGAGAGAGGAGCAGCGTGGCTCATGGTCTGAGGGTATGGGTGATGTAAACACTGGGCTCCTGGTTCCCTCCTCCTCTTTGATGTCCCATCCCTGTGCTCAGGCAGCTGCACACTTGGCCAGGGCAGGGAACCAACCTGCCCAAACACTGCCTTTTTTCCTTTTTTTTTTCTCCCTGAACCAGTAAGCCACTAGCCTGCCATGAGCACCAGTACATGTGCAGTGATGGGAGCATATGGCTGTAAGAGTGAGGTTCCTCTTTATGGCAGTGGCATGGACTTTGGTAGGTTTAACTGTGCCACCATGGGTTTTTTGGTACCATTGGGCTTTATTCTGGGACAGGTATCATTTGTCCTGGAACTGTTGGCATAAAAACATAGATGGTAGGTCAGGTGCTCTGGCTAGCTTAACACGAGTGTGTTTTGAGTCAGGTTTTCACCCTGGGACATGGGAGATCAGGCTGTGCCTGAATCATGTTTTAGTGATGGAACCAGGATACCAGTTGTAATCCTGCCTCTGCTCAAGGACTGTGGCCATGAGCAAACCACTCGCTCTCCGCTTGGCCTTACAGTAGATGAGGATAACACAAGCCTCACAGGGATATTGTGAAAGTTAATTTGCTAATTATTTATAACGCACATTGGAGTGCTGCTTCAGTTCTACACAGTGTTATGATAACATCTAATTAGTAATTCCTTATGATGCTTCATTTTCTTTCTGCTATAAATATTGGCCTAATATAGGGACAGCTTGGCCTCCGCCAGTCATCTCTGACTCAGAGGGAATAAACAAGCTGGATTTGGTTTGTAAATGGTCTCTTTGCTTGCCCTCCTCCCCCTCCAGTCCCCTGCCATCCTGCCCATAAAATCAGTATCCCCTTTGGCAACCTGCTGCCTGTCCCGTGTCTGTCAGCCGGGTGCTGCTCAGGGAGAAGTCATCCCTTGGATGGAAAGGTCAGCCCTCTGGAAAACTACTTGCTTTTCCTGGGGTTTCCCATCCTTCCCCATCCTCATGGCTCTGGGCCCTTTCTTGCTGGGCTGGGGCAGGCGAGGTGTGGCAGGAGGAAAGGAGGAGATGCTGTAGGAAGATCTCTGCCCTCCCTTTCAGTGGGATCTGGACCAAGAGCTGGGATAACAGGGCGCAGGATTTTGTCTCTTCTCCTCTAAGCTTGCTTTCTTTCTCTCTCTCTTTCTCTCTCTCTTTCTCTCTCTCTTTCTCTCTCTCTTTCTCTCTCTCTTTCCATGTGTTTGCATCCACTGTCATGCTGTTGTATTTCACATCTTCTCTTTGGTCGGTATTGATAGGAGATTTCATACACTAGTGTGTTGTTTTTTCTTCTCAAAACAAAAAATGCTCAGAGACCTTAACGGTATATTACACATTGCTGGTTTTACCTGGCTTTGAGTGGATTTTGGCTCTTTTGAGGGCATGAATATCCTGTATGCTTAATACTTCAATGTGGTGAATCCAAAAGCTTGTGATACCTATTTTTAGTGTTGAAAAATTTTGACAACCAACGTAGAACTACGTTACCCATCATTTGACAGCATCATCACCGGCATACAGCTTGTCATTCATTCTGAGCTGATTTTTCCACTGAAATTAAAACTATTGGCAGCAATGTGGTGGAAGCGTGTTAGAATGCAGGATGAAAATGACAGCAGCAACCCCTTAATTTCTTTCAAAGAAACAAAAGGAGGTGTTTGTTTTAGAGGTCTTGAATAAAATGTTCCTCCTCAAGCCTCCTCGTTGAATAAGGAAACAGTCCCTGTTTTGTTAAACTCTGGTTTATCGTTGCACCACGCAGCGGTTGCGGTAAGGACCGAATGGGCTCATGGGTGGTGCTGCGAAGCTTGTGCAACGTGGGGTGTTGCAGAGCTACCCACTTCCCCAGTCCGGGAGAGGTGGGCTGGAGTCACTGTGTGCAGCCAGAAAGCATTGGGCACCCTATAAAACCATCCTGGTGCTGGGGAGGTTGCAGAAGTGTATGTTGACTTTGGGTACATGTGCGTGCATGTCCAGAAAAGCTTCACCATTGTGGGTATTTTCATGAGGCTGGGTGACTAGAAGCAGACCTCTTCTATACATAGTAATCCTGTATACATAGAGGTGTGTATTTTACCTGCCTGCACCTGGACAGTCCCAGTAAGGCGGGAAGCAGCCCTGCCTTTGCCTGTGAAGTTACTCTGAGCGTCTGTGAGCCAACTGCTCGTGTAAGCGCTGCAAAGTTGGTGTGAGAACTGCCAGCCGTGAGCAGTGTGATGAAATGCAAGCCTTAAATTTTAACTTGTTTCAGAAGTGGTTCGTGTCTGTTGTCATTTGTCTTGGTTTTGCAGGTGAGGGGGCTGGCTCACCGCCAGCATCCACTCCCTGTAGCTCATTAGAAATCTTTTTCAACTACCCTTGCAGTGTAACAACGGGGATCAGTTTTCCCATGAGTTGATATATCTGCTGACCTCTCCAAAACAAAAAAAAAAGCCAACCTGTATTTCATTTACCTTACTTTTGTAGAAGCTGAAAGGGAACTATTTGTGACTGAACAATACCTGCCTTTCACAGCTCCCCTCCTAATCCCAAATAGAAACATGAGGCTGAGAAAATCTTTCTAGTAAGAGAATATGGGTACCTTCAATCTAGTATAATTTTTCATGATGTTAATGTTCTTTAATTGCCAAGGATTGGTTTGCAGGTTTTTACTGGACAAAGTGAAGGCAAGAAGTGTTAAGCATCAAATTTGAGGAGGTAGAAGTGATTCTGCTTGCAGTATGATGGTTTTCCACCAGTGCCCTCTTGTGAGTTTCTACATAACAGAGATCTCGTTTGAAAGCCAAGTCTTTAAGAAAAAAACAAACCAACTGCAGGCTGATTTGACTTTCTTCCTCAATTTATCATGGAACATAAGATGGCTCGAGGCAAACTGTGTCCCCACCTACACAGAGGCAACCCTTTGCTTTAGCAGTATTCTCAGACACTGCCCCTCCTGCCAGATGCACGAGGCTGCACAGGCACAAGCATGGGTGTTGGTCCCAGGGGAGGGGGGTTACCAGGGTGAAAGCCAGTGCATGGCTTGGTGACATCACCCACAGTGATGTGCAGGAGCTGGCCTGAACTTTTGAAGCCCAGGTAACATTTGTAGGGCTGCAGTTTACAGTCTTATATGAAAAAGGGGTATAATGTCACAGTAATGTGTGCTGGGGTGCCTGCCTGTGCTGCCGGATTGGTCTGTGGCTATGGGATGTTTGGAGTAGCACCAAAACTGGCATTGGGCATTAGCACCTTGGTGTCATTTCTGGGGTCATTCCTGGCAGATGATAGGTGCCTGGTTGGTGATAATCATGGTGGCTGGGACCGTAGAAACTCCACCATGCCTGTAAGGAACTGAGGAAAGACCTGAGTGGCTCCATTTGTCTGGAGGATGGAAACAGGATGCTTCTCCAATGCCATCTGTTTGTGCAGGTAGAAAATAAGACAGATGCAATCATGAATTTTTGAAGCACCTTGGCTTTGTAAAGTAAGCCGTACTTAAAGAGATATGGTCTGTGTAGCCCTGTGCGAGCACGGCCAGTGCTCTTCATATCTTCATACCTTGCTGCTGTGCTCGAGGTGAGTCATTGTATTAAAGTGACTCACATTTTTCTGCCCAAAGTGATAATCCATTGTTAAAATATTAACTCAAGTGTGCTAATTAGCAGGTGTGCCAGGGTGTGAGAAGCCTGGGATGTTAATTAGGGTTAATAAATACACCTTTATGCAGGACACAGACTTGGCCTGTGTCTGATGGGAGTCCCTCTCCCCTCTTTCCATCACTGAGGAGGTGCTGTCCCGCGGTGGACCATGGTACTCTGGGCTCTGTGGTGGGGTCTCCACATCTCAGCTGGATATTTGGGAGAGCCTGTGAACTCCCTGGAAGGTTGCTGGGATTAGCCCTGCTGACGCTGGAAGGAAAGGGGACTGTTCCCAGTGGTTTTGCCTTTACTCAGCTGAGAAGGGGAGGGTAAATGCATGCCCTCGTCCAGCTACAGGGGTTAGCTGATGGTTACTTCTTCTGGAAGGCAATGGTCTCTACAGTTGTCTGGCTCAGTGGCTGGTTGTCTCCAGCCCATTTCGGGCAGAATATGCTAAAACGTCTTAAAACAGGTTTTGGTAGATCTTCGCTAATCGCTTAGCGCGGGAGAGCATTAAGATTTATATAAGTTGGCTCGTGCGCCTTCGGAGGAAGCCCACATCAAAAGGCGTGTATCCAAATGCGTCAGGCAAGCCGGGGTGACGGGGCCGGGGCCTGGAAATGCCTGTTCTCCCGCAGCGGGCAGGCGTGAGCTGACAAGCCACGGTGCTGCTGATGGCTCTCGGCGAGGCCGTTGCCAGCCAGCCGCTCCGTGCCTTCCCCAAGTGGCCAGGGCCACCTGCTCTCTGCAGCCTGGACCATGGCAGCTCGCTTGCCCCAGCCAGGCTTCCCTGAAGGCCTGTTGTCTCATTTCTCAGCAAAGCTTTGGAAGAGGGCGGGTTGGCTGGTACATGGCTGGGGAGAAGGCTTTCCTCACCTCTCCCTCCAGCCCCTCCTGAGGATTGCAGCCACAACTGGATCAACCAAATCGAGTGCTGCCGCTACAAAACCCCCAACTCTTAGCTACGTGATGGCACCTGTAATTCTTCTGTGCATCTCTCTCCATACATCAGTCTTGCTGGTTATTACTTGCTGTTTCTTATTCTGGTGCTATGGGTGACGACAGGAAAGGGAAATCACTGCTTTCCTTTTGTCCATCTGTACTGATTTAAAATCCACCATTGGTCAGACTGACTTGGGACTCGCTGACTTATGACGTGGTTGTCTAAGCTTTCCAAAAGCAGCTCTTACAGGGAGGGTGGCACACATAGTTCATGTTTTCCTGGGAGTCCTGGCCGTGGCCAGGATTTGCTGTAGGAAGCAGTGAACCAGCAAGGAGAGATGCCCCGAACCACCGTGACAGAATACAGATCAACCTGAGGCTGGCAGCAGAAGGGTGTGCCTCCTTTGGGCCTCTTAAGCTGAGAAACACTTCAGACAATCACTTGGGATCTGTCGTAGTAAGCATCTACGTTCCTCCTGTAGAACTGGAGCGTAATTGCTTTGTATCTATGGGAGATGGTGTGCATGCACGCCCGTGTGTACGTACACATTGGTTTCCGCGTAATGGCGAAGCTGGTTTGATGGGAGCGATTAAGGCTGGGTGGCGTCGGAACCCTGAACGCGGCTTTGCCTGTCGGGCTGTTCCAATGGGTTGCAGATGGCGGGTGCTGGCCGTGCCCGAGTGAACCCGAAGGCAGGTAGCAGCAGCCCCCCCTCCCGCCTCCATCACCTTCTGAGTCAGTCACGGCTCACCAAACCTGCTTGCCTGCTCGGGGTTTGCTAGTTGCCAGTGCTGAAAACTTCTAGAGGAGGTGGTTCGCTCCCCTGGCCTTTCTCTTGTTTGTTTCTCTTGCCTGGCCTGCAAACAGGAGCTGTTGGCTTTGCTCATTTGTTGTTTAAATTAACCATAAGGTTAAGGATTGATTGTTTCAGTGCTTTCTAGTCCAAACGGTACATCTGATCCCATCCTTCCTTCAGCCCCTTTCTGCTGTCAGGGTGGAGGACTCCAGTGCTTGTCAGGAGCACCTGTGGTCACAGGGGGACCTGGTGCTGTCTAAGCGTGGGCAGTTCTATCAGAAACATCTGACACAGTCAGATGTAAAGTAGTCAGATCTAAAGTTAAACTAAACCTGCTGTTTGAAGTGGGCTAAGGCTAACTGCTCTACCAGGAAGCTCGGCTTGTACGCCTCTTTCTTGATAATGGGGTGTGTAAGTGCCACATCAAATCACTTCTCCAACTATCTCATCTCTGGCTGGCCCAAAATAGAGTCATCTCCTCCCATCCTCTCCTCCAGCACCTGTAGCACCTGGGCCTGTGGAGCCCCACAGCCTCACTACAGCTATTCAGGAATTGCCGTCACGCAACTGCGTGTATAACCCTGTGGGAGAACTGGGCTCCTGCACATACCTTTTGCCATTTTAGTTTTTTCTTTTCCTAATGTTTTTTGTCCTTTTCCCAGTTTGTGGTCATTGTCGGGTTGCAGAGAGCAGAACTGCAAGGATATGGTTATTGTTTAATACTCTGTATTTTTGAAGTATCACACAGAGTTGTAAATGTTAAATTGGTAATTAATTTGTTTTCTGTTTGTAGAAGGTATTTACTGTGTTGTCTGCTTCCTTCCAAGAATAGTTTGATATCTGTTTTTCTTCTGTATAAATGGTGCAGGGTCAAAGTGGGGAAAGTTGGGGGATAAACACAGATGGCCCAGGTTTTGTACTGGCTTTTCTTATTTATAGCAACCATTAACCAGCCCTGGTCTTGAGGATGCTGCTGCTCAAATCCTAATCCAGAGGCAGTTACGTGAAAGTAGTGAATTAAGTAAAACCAGATTCATGAGTAATTTTTAAATCTCTGTAGTTCCTGATCCTGGAAAAGACTTTTGCACCCGTGGACAGCTCAGTGGGAGGCAATTACGTGTGTGTTTTGAATGGGTATCCTCTACAGAAGCACTGTCCAGATACCTACCCAGGGAGAAATTCAGTGGGACGTGAGAGAGCTGAGGGCAGTGGAAAAAGGTGCAGGGCAGGTCAAAGTTTTTATTTTATGTCTTGCTGGGTAATTGCTCCCTGAAAAAGCAATGAAATGCCAAGGACGATATGGTTTAGCAGCGTGAGGAAGGGGACCACGCGGCTGGTTCCTGCGTAGCTGATGCACAAGTCTCATCTGTGGGTTGACTGGATATTTTAGTTCTTGGCTCCTCTCACAGCGCGCCAGGCTGGTGAGTTAAAGTCACCCTGGAGGGGTGTCCTTAGGAATTCAGATTTTGGGAGCCCGCGGGGCTTGAGTGGCAGCTTGTCTGAAGCCTGCGACGGGAGGAATTAATCAGGAGCGGGAGGGGAGGAGGGAGGGGAGGAGGGAGGGATGGCAAAAACCCAAACCTTTAAACACACCCAATTGACCCATCTCATCTTAGCATGAAACTTAACAAGCTACACCCACTCTGAAGCAGAAGGGGAATGAAACGCCGGTGCTTCCTCCTTTCTGTGGCAGGCAGCTGGGGCTTGGGAAATACAACAGGCAAAGATGTTTGTGCTGTTGATGATGAGCGGTAAGCAACTTCACCAACGTTAACTTTTGCTTGCGCTGTGTGAGCTGGGCTGGGGGAGTAAGAGCAGCTGAAGCTCAGCTAGAGCTGGGAAAACGTGTTTGTGGGATGTAGCGTTGTTGTGTTGTCTAAAACGTGGTATGTCCAGCAAGCCCCGTCAGGCTTTCCTCTCCTTACTTATATCTTTCCCCAGCGTGGATGGAGGTGTTGCTTTCTCCGAGTCGCATTTAATCAGGTCCTCAGGTGTTATTTGCTCTTCCAGGGTTTGCGCTGCTCTCAGGTAGCAGAAATATGCCAGGTTCATTGCAGACACAGAGAGCTCAAACTGATGGAATGGGATCTGGGGACTTAATAACTGAATCCCCCAAGAGAGAAAATGTAGTATCGTGTTACTTATTAAAGGTGCTTCCCTTCTCCAGCTGTCTGGCTTTATTTTCAGTAATTACAGGTTGCCATGCTCTTTAATTGTTGAAAATGAGCCCCGTGAAAAGTTTCAACTTGAATTGAGCTCTGTTGAGTGTTTCTGCAAGGTGAGGAAAGCTGAAACATTGTGAAGGGCAGTGCTGCTGCACTTTTCCGGCAGGGTGGGAAGGCTGGGTTTCGGGGGGGGGGTGGGGTCGGGGGGGGGGGGGGGGGGGGGGGGGGG